>JAIUZE010027188.1:0-18290 GCA_022085475.1 Heliosperma pusillum | reverse complement strand
GCCAAGGGAATGAGAGTACAAAGCACAAGACAAAATAGTGCTCAAACCGTATCATTTGTAAAAACCGACTCAAAGTAGGACATAGCAAAAACCGTCACAAAACATGTGATACAAGCGAATGAAATATCATATATCCAAAACATGAATATTATAAGTCACTACGTAAAATTATACGATAAACGAATCATGCGAACTATTATAAATTACAAGTTTTAGAAATTATAAGAGAAAAACACAGCCGTGTTCCAGGCCGGTCTAGAGGCCGGCGGCCGGTACCCCGGCTCGGAGCATAACTACACACAAAAAGCAAGTTTGGAAACTAACTAAAACAAGGGTCCACTTCAAACGTTCATAACTAGAGTTCTAGATATGCAAATGCAGAAATTCCAAATCGAGGTGATAGCTTATCCTCTTACGGTTCCAACGATAGGTGACAAGCCCAAAACAAGCAAGTAACGAAGGAGATATGATCATTCTACGAAAAAGAGTCGGTGTAGTGAGTTCCCAGCAGGCCACTAGACCGGCGGCCGGGCTCCCGGCTGGGACAACATCAACCCGTGAGCAACATACACAATTCTATCATTTCCAATTCTCATAATCTACTTCTATTAATTATCAACAATCAATATTCATCATCAACAATCATCAAATAACAACAATCATCATCCATAACATGAATCCTAAGCTTTCTAATCGTATTCTAAATACGAATTCTAGCATATAAAGCATGTAAAACACGTAAATGATACCGAGTAACCCTTCACCGTTACTTTTTCGCGTCTTCAATCGATTTCTAAGCCTTCCTTGTCTCCACCTAAACAAAGACGACCAAAAGATGAATATAGTTCACCTTTGAGAAAGACGGATAAATTGAAAAGCGAGAAAGACGGTAATTTTATTAACAATACGGATAGAGGAAGATAAGAGGGGAAGAATAAGACGAACTTACGTGAATTTCAACAAGAAACGAGAGAGCTATGATGAATCTAAGAATGGAAAGATTATGGAGGCAAGGGTTTTGCTTTCTTAGAGAAGAAGTAAGTTGAATTGTGTTTGTGTATGAACTAGGTTAAGGGAGGTAGTATGAGTTATGTAAGGAAAACGTCAACAAAAGTCAAACTCGCCTTAAGACGGGATTCTCATGGAATCTCGCGGAAATTCCAAATACGAACTCGGAAATTCTAAATTCGACTCGGAAAATGAAATTTACGATTAAAACTATATTTCACTGAAAAGTAACCGTAAAATATTTTCACTATAAAAATAGGGTACATTTCCGGGTGTTACATCGGGTTTGTTGATAGGGTTTGATGTAAAGCGATGAATTCTTCCGCCTAATTGATTGATCTCCCGACAACTACGAAACTGTCTTTGCTTCTTTTCTTTTTCGAATTAGTGAACCTTCTTGAAAGCCTTTCACTTGGTCAAACTTGCTTCTTAAATCGTCGGGTTCTAGGCAAATGCTCGGGAATATAGAAAAAGGGCGTAGAAACGTCACTTTCCTTACAAATCAGGTTAGAACACATGAATTCGCCTAGAAGACGATATTAGCTCATAAAGTGGCTTAACAAAGCACAAATGACATACAAAACCGAGCTAAACTAGGGGTTTAAACCATACAAATATTCACTTATCATTAACAAAGTACAAATGACATACAAAACCGAGCTAAATTGGGGGTTAAAATCATACAAATATTCACTTATCAAACTCCCCCAAGCTAAACCGTTGCTTGTCCTCAAGCAAACATAGCAAACAATACCAGGACAAGGGTTGCAAGCATTGGCTACTACACCATAAAGAAACAAATCTCAACGTATAACTTTGGAAACATAATGAATCATAACCCAAAAACAACGTGGGCAAGAATGATACATAAACATGGCTGAGATTTACATAACGGCGTAGCACAAAGAATTTTACTATAGATTTTCGGCTCTTGCATGATCTTTTGACAAATGGACTCTCACGGCACACTCGAACACTCAATGTATGTAAAAGGTGATTTTCTTTATGTATAAATGTTTTTGAGACACTCACCTATCTACGACTTATGAAAATGTGTCCGCAGTCTAATATGGTAAACAATTCAAAACACAAGTCAAAGATCACAATGCACATAGAAAAGAAGCCGAAAAAATGAAGCAGGCTTTGGGAAATGGGTGAAAGGTGGACAAACAGTTATGGTCAATGTGGAGGTTAGAATGAGCTAGCAACTGACCAATGATAAATGGATACTCGATCCAAACTTCCGATTAATTCCCAAAAAGACGAATAACGAAGCCAGAAGGAACTGATTGGCTTATTACACACGAAACACAAGGGTAAACTCCTTCTAAACATTAATTTGACATTTTGAGGAGATACTCACAACTTCTTCTTTTATTTCTTTTTCTTTCTTTCTTCCGATTTCTTTCTTTTTTTTTCTTTTCTATATCATTTTTTTCTTTTCTTTTCTGAACATAACAACACTTTTTAAACATTTTGGTTCTTCCAAATTCACTTTGACATATAAGATCAAATCTTCCCAAAAGAGCACTCATACACCTTAGTTTAGCTACTAGCTTAAAAGGTAGGCAGTTTTTATGTGTAGCTATTATTCTGTGAAACATTTGTATGAAGAGGCTAATTTGAGGTGTAATTCAAAGTGAAAAAGGCTTCAAATCTTAGTGAATCATGAATGCAATGCTTATAGGAATGAAATAAGAATCATACTTATGCGTTTTGACATGACACACATCACAAGGAGAACTACACACACCTAGATGAGACTGGGTATGGATGTAACAGTCTAAGGAGGTTCTACCTTACAATATATGTAAGTTGCCAAATGTCAAGATCAAGCGTACTCATCTATAGATTCATTCCATGCCTACGGTGTATAAAACTTCCCCATGTATGCACAATTCAATGAATATTGAATCATTATCTTTTGAAAGCTCTAAGGTTGGGAAATGTAACATGATAGTATAGTAAACAAGCAAGCAAAGCATGAAAAGCATTCAATTAAGTTCAGAAATTTTTAAATTTCCTCCAAAATCTTGTCTTTCTTTTATTCAAAATTTGAAAAATGATCAACTAAAATGCAAAATGGGAAAATTCAATCCCTCCCCCAAGCTAAACATCACATTGTCCTCAATGTGAGCACAAAGACAAAATATGCATTGAGATGCTTAATGGGGAAAAGGAAAAATGAAAGAAGCGTGAAGTTTACTAGTCATCGCAGACTCCCCCAAGCTAGTCTTTTGGACTTGACAAGGAAGGTCTTTATAGATTTTCTTCAAAAACTCTTTCATCTGCAAAATAAATCTTAACAACGAAAAAGGAAAAAATAAAAATGCAAAATGAAAAGGAACACGGGTTGCCTCCCGAGAAGCGCAATTTAAAAGTCTTGCTAGACTCCATTTCTTCCTTTGATCATCCTTTATCTTTAAGCTCACTATCATCCAAGCTCATCATCATAGCGTTCTTTACATTCTCCATCCATGCCAAGCTTTTCCGGGAATAGCCCCCTCTAGCACTTTTAGCAGTAGTGCTTTTAGTATGATCACCTGCAAGAGAATCAACACTAACCTGTGCCTCCAGCGGATTCGTCAGTAAGGATCGAGGCATAGAAGAAACAATAGAAGAGTCATCAACATCAATCACATAACAAGGTTCTTCAAACACGGGACTCCTAACGTTGGAAGTTTTACTAAAGGTCACCTTGTCATCTCCTATTTCTAATGTCAACTTCCCATTCCTGACATCAAAAATTGCACCAACGGTGTCCAAAAAGGGTCTTCCCAAAATGATTGGGATTTGAGAGTCCTCGGCCATGTAAAGTACTAGAAAGTCAACGGGAATAAAAAACTTACCAACTTTGACGGGCACATCTTCTAAAACACCCATATGTTGTTTTAGAGAACAGTCCGCCATTTTCAAAGTGATATTAGTGCATTTCAGAGCACCCATGTTAAGTTTTTCAAACATAGAAAAGGGCATGACACTTACACTAGCACCTAGGTCGCAAAGGGCCTTACACTACTACAAATACAGGCAATAACAACGCCCCATCAACAACGCATACTCATGAAAATAAAGAAAAACCGTTGTGGAATGGATAATTATTTTTCCGCGGAATTTTATTAAACCTAATAACAACGGTGTTAGTTTTTCGAACGTTGTTATTAGTTTTAACAACGGCGTGAACTAAAATAACCGTTGTAAATAAATTTACTAATAACAACAGTTTATTCTATATCCGTTGTTATTAATTTAGCGCGATATAATGAAAAGTAATAACAACGGGTATGAAAAACCCGTTGTTATAATGTGTTATTAATTTGGCGCATTATTTGGCTTAAATTAATAACAACGGATATGATTTTGTTGGACGTTGTTGTTAGTTGTAACAACGGATTTAACTTTGTTAACCGTTGTAAATAGGTAATCTAATAACAACGGTGAATATGAATATTAACCGTTGTCAATACTTTTAATAAAGATGAAAAAAACACAGAACACTAATAATACTGTACTGCAACACAAAAACACAAACACAAAGCGATTATACTGCATCACAAAACCACAAACACTAATAATTTATTGATTTCCTGATCGTCTCTTTGTCATCATCTCCGTCTGCTATTTCTTATTAATCAGGTATTCTAATAATTTTTCTTTATTGATTTCCTGAATTTCGTTTATTTGTGAATTAGTTGCCTTATACATTGCATTTTCTGAATTAGTTTTAATTAGTTGGATTTTCTGAATTACTTGGCTTACTATATATACTACGAATGTAGATAAATGACTCGAACTTGGATGAATGCTGCGAATATGAGTGACCCAAACTATAAGGATGGTTTAGCTGAATTTTATGAAGTCGTTGCGAACAATTTGAATGGTTCTTCTAGTATTCCATGCCCTTGTGAAAGATGTGGTAATATTAGGTATATGGCTATTCCGGACGTTAAAATTCACCTAGAAAAGTATAGTTTTAGTCGATCCTATACCCGTTGGATTTTTCATGGGGAATCATTAGAGGAAGATAATAATTTTGAAGAAGATGATCTTGAGGTATACGAAAGGATAACTGATGATCCCGAGTTTGCCGAGTATGTTGAGTTGGAAGCAGACGAGTTGAATGTTGGGTCTACAGATAATGAAGAAAAAGATGATGAATCAAATGCTTTTGAAGATGAAAACATTAATTTGGATGACCTTGACAACATGTATAAGAAGTTGTGTGAGTCTGAAGCGCCTCTATACCCTGGTTGTAAGTACACAAAGATGTCGGCTGTGGTGAAGTTGTATAATATCAAGGGGGCAAATGGGGTTAGTGACACATGTTTCACTAGTTTATTAGCCTTGATAAACGACATGCTTCCAGATGGTAATGTTCTTCCCGTTAAGACATATGAGGCTAAAAAACTAATTAGAGGGGTGGGTATGAAATATGAGAAAATACATGCATGTCCAAATGATTGCGTTTTGTATCGAAAATTATATCAAAACTTAACCAATTGTCCGGTTTGTTTTGAGTGGCGTTATAAGGATAAGGAAGGGATCCCGGCTAAGGTGTTATGGTATTTTCCAGTGATACCAAGATTCATAAGGATGTTTGCGAATAGCAATGATTCAAAAATGTTAACTTGGCATGAAACTGGAAGAATAAATGATGGGAAGCTAAGACACCCGGCAGATGGTATGCAATGGAAATCGTTCGACGCTAAGTATCCCGATTTCGGCATTGAACCTAGAAACTTACGTCTAGCGCTGTCCACTGATGGAATGAACCCACATGGAAACATGAGTACCCAACATAGTACTTGGCCAGTAGTGTTGGCAATATACAACTTACCTCCATATGTGTGCATGAAAAGAAAGTACTTGATGTTGTCGTTGTTAATTTCCGGCCCTAAACAACCTGGAAATAATATAGATGTCTATTTGGAACCTCTTTTAGATGATTTGCGAATTTTGTGGGATAGTGGGATAGAAGTATTTGATGCATATAGGAATGAAACTTTCAATTTGAGAGCGATGTTATTGTGTACAATAACCGACTATCCGGCTTATGGCGACCTTTCTGGGCATACGGTGCATGGGAAAGAGGCATGTCCATTGTGTGGGGAGGATATCGAGTCTGAATACTTGAAGTGTTCTCATAAGTATGTGTATTTGGGAAATAGGAGGGGCTTGGATCCTGACCATTGTTATCGCAAGCAGCAGAAAGCATTTAATGGACGTCAAGAACATCGTCAACCTCCTAGAATTTTGAGTGGGCATGAAGTTTATCAGAAAGTAAAGCATATAGAGATAAAATATGGGAAGAAGAACGGCTCTAAATTGTCTACTCGTGGGTATAAGAAAAGATCCATATTTTTTGATAAACTTCCATATTGGCCTGACCTGGAGGTCAGGCATTGCCTCGATTTCATGCACATTGAGAAAAATGTCTGTGATAATATTATCAATACCCTCCTGAATGTTCCCGGTAAAACAAAGGATAACGCCGCAGCTAGGGAAGATATGCAAATGATGGGTATTAGGCTAGAGTTGGCACCACAGAAGAGAGGTAATGGTACATTTTTACCGCCAGCAGCTTATACCCTTTCACGGAATGAGAAAAAAGAGTTTTGTGCATGCTTGAATGGAATTAAAGTGCCACATGGTTATTCGTCCAACATCAAAAGCCTTGTGTCGATGCAAGATCTAAAACTCACCGGGTTAAAGTCACATGATTGCCACACTTTGATGCAACAATTACTATCCGTGGCTATTCGCTCCATTTTACCTGAAAAGGTACGATATGCTATTACCAGATTCTGTCTCTTCTTCCAGTCCATATGCGATAAAGTCATCGATCCCGATGATGCGGATTCATTGCAGGACCTCGTTGTCACCTCTCTTTGTCATTTTGAAATGTATTTTCCACCCTCTTTCTTCACTATCATGATTCACCTGACCACTCACTTGGTTAGGGAGATTTTGTACCTTGGGCCCGTGTACTTGAGATACCAGTATCCTTTCGAAAGATTGATGAAAGTCTACAAGGACTATACATCTAATCGGTATCGTCCAGAAGGTTGTATTGCTGAACGTGCTATATTAGACGAAGCTCTTGCATATTGTTACGCTCATCTCTCTCCTGAGGAGTTAATTGGCGTTCCAAAGAATCGTCATAGTGACTGGATGACCGGAAAAGGTATTAGGGGCCGGGTTGAAAAAATTGTGTCACGTGACATGTTACATTTAGCACATACGTATGTGCTAAACAACGAAGATGAGGTGCAACCTTATATTGAACAACACAAAGATGAGCTCAAATACGATCACCCAAACAAGAGCGAGATGTGGATTGCAAACGAGCATAAGAAGACATTTGGAGAGTGGTTTAGGAATGTTGTCTTGGAGTATAAGAATTTGTATGGTGATGACATCTCTCCTAGGTTACTACGTCTTGGGTTAGGTCCAAATGCCAGGGCCACTTTTTTCAGCGGTTTTGCTATTAATGGTTATACTTTTTACACCCGCGAGCAAGATGAGTTGAGCACAATGCAAAATAGTGGTGTGAGTTCTGAATTTGAGGCAATGCACTTTGCTACTTCAAAAGATAAAAACCCTATTTGGGGAAAATGCCTTTATTATGGTGTTATTCAAGAAATATTGGTATTAGATTACATTGATTTCACAATACCTCTGTTTCGATGTAACTGGGTTGATAACAACAACAATTGTGTTCGAAAGGATAAAATGGGATTTACGTTGGTCAATTTGGATAAGGTTGGCAATAATAAGGATGATCCTTTCATAATGGCATCCCAAGCTAAACAAGTGTTCTATGTCACCGATCCTATGGATAAGAAGTGGTCTGTTGTACTATCTATAAGGAGTAGACGGGGTGCACCCGATAATGGTGGGGATAATGATCAGGATGTCGTGTTTGAGGGAATGGATCACTCTTCCACTGTATCTTATTTCGACAATGTTGACACTGATCATGATAACATTGAAAGCATCTATATGCGTGATGATCATGGTGAAGGTATTTGGGTTAACGAAGAAACTATGTCGGGCAAGAAACGTCCCCGATCCTGAGGTGGTATTGTCTTTAGTTTTTGTTAGCTTTGGTCATTGTTGAAGATTCCCAAATTATTTAGCTTTTGGTCATTCATTATACAGTCTCCATGTTTTGGTTTCTGCTGATATTGCAGTGTATAGTGCTTATGATATTGCTGTCTTTGTTGGTTTCTGCTGATTATTATTGCAGTGTATAGTACTTATGATATTGCTGTCTCTTATAATTATAATTAAAAAAAAAATAAAGGTAAGCAACAACAACGGTTGTTGTAAATATACCCGTTGTGGTTAGTAATAACAACGGTTATTAATCACAAACCGTTGTCATAGTGTTTACTAATTACAACGGGTATGATACTATAACCGTAGTCATTACTCTATCACAACGGTTTGTTTATGATAACCGTTGTCAATATTTGTAGATAGGAAACACACACTAATAATACGACTGTACTGCAACACAAAAACTCTATCACAAAGATCTATTAAAGGAAATGATCATTTTTCTGTCATCATCTCCCTTATTATTTTTTAATTTGTGAATTTGTGAACTATTTCTTGAATTTGTGAATGTCATTTCCTGAATGTCGTTTATGTTTTTCACCAATTCAATGTCGTTTATTATTAGCAAATTTGTTAATGTCATTTCCTGAATGTCATTCAATTCTAATTTTGCTTTATCGATTGAATAGCTTTGAATTGAATTAGTTTAATTACTTCTAAACTTAAGTCAAAAAACAAATTAACTTATCAACATTAATATTATTAAATAATAAGTTCAAACGGCGCCACACACAAATGGCGCCAAAACAACAACAACCAAACAACCAAACAACTACAACCAAACAACAACAACAAATTAAATTGAGTCCGGGTAAATCTCCCGGATAGCTGCCACCACTAGAGCATATGCATCAATCGGGTCAGCCTCGGCCAGAGCCAACCCTTCCCACTGCTCTACCTGGGTCACTTCAACGAGGTCGACCCCATTTGGCCAACAGTAACGGTCATGTTCGGAAGCCACCCATAGATATGGCCCAGGCTGGTGGTCCGTGCTCTCAATAAAATCTTTTCGCCCATGCCCGGCCTTGTCAAACATTCTTGCCAGTTTGAATGCGGACGCACGATGAGCATCCGACATCCCAAACTCGAAAACGAGTTCCCCTGTAAAGTGCCTGCGATGATAATTTGGCCACATCTTCCTGATTAAATAGCCATTTCGAATAAGCGTATCACGGAGTTTTTTGTAACTTTTACACACAACGTAGCCACCCTCAATATGACAAGGCATTTCTTTCATGATGCAAGCATATGGTTTAGTAAAAGTTCCAGACATTTTGTATGGTTGATGTTAGTATTGAGGCTGGGAAATTTTGTATGGTTTAGCAAATATGATATTGATTAGAGTTGGGAATTTTGTATGTGGTTGATAACCTGCTTGTATTGAGGCTGTATTTATAGAGAGTTATTTATTGGAGTTATTTATTCACATGCATGCATTGGTTCACATGAAGGCATTGATTCACATGCATGCATTGGTTCCCAAAACGACTATACATTCACATGCATGCAGTACGTTATTGATTGAGTAAATGTGTGAATATGCAGTCAATGCATTTACTGCAATGTGCAGTCAATGCATTTACTGCAATGTGCAGTAACCCTATCACAACGGTTGTGGTAACGAAAACCGTTGTGGTTAGTAATAACAACGGGTTTTTGTACCAATAACCGTTGTTATTGCGTAATAACAACGGGTTTTTGTACCAATAACCGTTGTTATTGCTCAATATTATTATTTTTAATTAAAAGATATTGCAGTCCAAACCCGTGAATAAACAACAGCAGAACCAGCATTGATTAAAGCATCCATTGAACATCATCAATGGCAGCATAACCCCTCTATAAATACAGCCTCAAAACCCCTCCTTTAAATATTCCATAACTACCCTAAAATTAATATCATCAATGGCAGCAGTTAACCTTCCCAACGATGAAACGACCCTTACAAAATTGATTGCAGATGAGGAGGAGGCTCTTGCCGTAGTTCCCGCTGATCATCACCCATTGATTAAAGGATCCATTGAACATCGAAGGGATTATTGGATTAAGAGGCGTGAAGCAGTCCGACTTGTCAACCAAGCGTCGTCATCATCATCGTCCTCTGTCTACCCACGTCGGCCTTATACTCGGAGGTTGGATGCCGCAAGAGATATGTTGAGCTGTACCCGTCCTACCTTATCTCCACATGCAAGACGTGTACTTGCAGGCATTGAATCTGTTATTGCAAAATACGAGGTTAATGATCCGGAAGTCATCAGTATCATCAATATTGTTCCGGATTGTTGGTGGCAGTGTGAGAAAAGCTTTTTACACTTAACCGGAATTGTTCCGGATTATTTAACATCTTTATTTATTTGATGTCGGATGAATGTAATGTACTTTATTATAAAATCTAGGTTATTCCTAATGAAATCAATGAGAAAGAATGTTGTTTAAAGTGTTTGAATTGATGTTCAATATTTTGATGTATTATTAGAAGTATATAAAAAAGGGTTTAGGGTTTAGGGTTTAGGGTTTAGGGTTTAGGGTTTAGGGTTTAGGGTTTAGGGTTTAAGGTTTAGGGTTTAGGGTTATTTTGAAGTAACACACGTATACTAATAATGATACTTAATAATTAAAAGTGATCCGACCCGAAAATGATACTTAATAATCATCACGCGGATAATAAATAATGATTTCTATCGAATTAAATAAAATAACCTGATACTAGCTAGCGAGCTAATTAATTTTGGGTCGGACAGTTTCAGGTTTGTGATGCAAAAACGGCCCGTTTATTAGCGTACTTGAATTGGATGAACGAAGTCGATCGACCCCAGGCCATATATATATATATATATATATCATTATTATTTAATTTGGGAAACATTGACGTACGTGTATATATAATACTTAGCTTGCTTACTTGAATTGCATGTATGTGCATTGATGAATCTGTTATTATTGCAAATTGTAGTACGAGCGTCGTTAATTAGAGATCCGGAAGTCATCATCATTTAATTATTATATATATATATATATCATCATCAATAAGTAGTACATATATATATACGAGGTAATTAATAATGACACGTGCCCCCGACCCTGCCCAAAAGCGATCGACCCGAATTGAAGTACGTAGCTACGCTTGCTCTGATCTAGAAAGTGGATTGCCCGATCCGTAACTGCTGGCCTGGCCACCCGATCGATTAGTTTCAGGTTAACTAGTGATGCATGATAATTATAATAACCAGTTCCTTAATTAAAAAGAAAATGACCCGATTCGAGGTAATTGAACCAAAAACTAAAAATAATTAATAACTAACCCGATCGATAAAGTTATTAATTACAAACCCGCCGAATCTAACCCGATTGGAATTGATTCCCAGGCCAAACCCGATCCGAGCTAATAATTAAACGTAACTTACGCCTATAAAATAAAATTTAGAGCAAAGTAAAATAAATTAAATTAAATTTAGAGCAAAGTTAAATAAATTAATTTAGAGCAAAGTTAATGAGTTTATTTCGTGCCTCAAATTTTAATACCGCGCGCGCGTATCTGAAAAATTAAAAAAATATACATAATCTATAAAAACGGTGTTTTAGAAATTCACCGTTGTTATTACTTTCAACAACGGTTTATAATAAATAAACCGTTGTCTTAGTGTTATTACTTTCTACAACGGGTGTTATTTAACCGTTGTTATTACTCTATAACAACGGTGGTTTGTAGGATAACCGTTGTCAATAGTTTCTCTTAATAAACCCTTTAGTTTCTCTTAATAAAAAATAATTTACAATCCTATAGAGTAAATTTTACACACGTACATTATCATCATCATCCTCCTCGTTTACAATCATCCTCGTTTACAACACAAATCTTTTTGTTTAGTATCATCATCATCCTCCTCGTACTCGTGATCATCATCCTGTTCTCTTTATCATCACCCTGTTCTCATTTTCTTTATCAGGTAATTTTTGTGTTTCGTCTTTAGGGTTTTAAGATTGAAGTTCATCTTTTTGTTTTCATTTTCTATTTATCGTTCTCTTTATCATGTAGTTTCATTCCTTTCTAAGTTTTTAGAGTTTTAGAATCTCTGCATGACTCTTTATTTGTTCAGTTACTATTTCATTCATTTCAAGGTCTTAGGGTTTTAGAATCGCTGTATGCATGACTCTGTTCCGTTACTATTTCATTTATTTTGAAGGTCTTAGTGTCTTAGGATTATCATGGGTGAAAAACGGAAAAGAGTAGACAACAATGATAAGGGGGATAAGCCTGGTGAGAGGGGTGCTTCGAAGTGCTCTGCAGCCCTTGCAGCTATAGCGGCAAAAACGCCGATGGAAATAAAATGGAGTGTGAAAGGTGTTCCTACTGGTCCAAATGCTAGCCATTTAGCCACTTGGATTGGAGTTACAACCAAACAGTTTGTGCCTATAGATTTAGATGATTTCAGGAATATAAATCCTTCATTGCAGAACTTACTCTTGAAACGTATAAAGGTATGATAATATCTTTAGCTAAACACCATTTTATTTTGCATAAGTTACTATTACATAAGGCAGGAAGCCGTATAAAGGTTCGTGTAAAGGTATGATATTAGACAGCCGCTTATTAGTATATATGATGATGATGCAGGAAGCTTTCGATATTCCAGACTGCCATGATAAGTATCTATTACGTAAGGCAGCGGCAGTCTTAAGGCAGTGGAGGTGTGACCTTGCCAAATTACACTTGTATGTGGACAAGGAGACGGGGCAGATGCATAAGAGCCCACCGACAAAGTACCCCCACATCACTCAGCAACAATGGGATAATTATAAGGCGAAACGAGCTACTGAAAAGTTTCAGGTTAAGTATCCATGTCATATGTTTACATTTTTGTAAAACTCTACTTAAGGTTACATTTTTCTAAAAGTTTCAGGTTACATTTTTCTAAAACTCTACTTGTATCTATAATTTTCTAATTGTCTCATCTACTTGCGATTTTATATGATTTGAAGAGCGTTAGCGCCAGAAATCGTGCTAACATCTCACAGAAGCGGGGGGTATATTATGGTTCTCGAGGCGGTTACAGATTGATAGAAGAAAATCTCGTAAGTAGCATCTATATATTAGATTTTTTTAATCATACTTGGACTTGATATACATGTATACATATATTATTTTTGAGTTAACGTGTAGGTGTCAAAAGGTGTGACCGACTTGAATCGGCACGTAACTTATAAAGAAGGGCACACGCCTAAAGGATCCCGAACATGTAACGAATATGATCAGGAAGTCTTGGCCAACATAGTAAGTATTATTTTTATTAAGACGGGTTTTTAATAACTTTATTGTTCAATTCTTGTATGTCTAACTATCTATTTATTTTAGTAACAAAAATTAAATTAAGTTTATTTAATATATTATAGGAGAATGTTCTGAAGGAGGTTGCGGAAGGGAAATTCACTCCGAGTGGTCGTGACGACGTTCTTGCTAGAGCGATCGGCCGTCCCGAGCATCCAGGTCGATTGAGGGGCGTCCCATTACATGTCGGAGTCACGAAATATTATGGGACAACTAGCTCGAACAAGAAGAAGAAAAATAAGGGGAAGGCTGACATGGTACCATTTGTTATATATTGTCATTTAAAATTCACATGTTATTGTTTTAACAAAATGCTGATTCTACATTTTGGGCGTGCAGGTTCAGTTATTGGCCTCCGTGATACTGAAGATGAATTCTGGAGGCAAGCCTTCCGAAGAAGAATTGAAGATGATGGAGGATGTCATTAAAAAGGGTGAGGTAGTGCAACAGATTTGCCAAGAGGCAGACACTACTACCTTGCCAATACATGAGGAGACGGCTGAGAAGATGGGTGAGGTACCTACTGCTGTCGAGGTTTTAATACCTCAAGCCGATAAGGTAAATATGATTTTTTTTTCTGCATTTGTTCTTTCTAGCAGCCATGCCTTTGATTGGTTTATTTTATTAGGTAAATGAGTCGGAAAAGGGGACGCAACTTGAGGAGACGGGTGAGGTACCTAATGCTGCTGAGGTTTTGATACCTCAAGCCGATAAGGTAAATACGACTTAACCATTTTGAACCTCTGCATTTGTTCTTTCCAGCAGCCATTGCATGCCTTTGATTGGTTAATTAATTTTATAAGGTAAATAACTCTGAAAAGGGGACGCAACTTGAGGAGCCGGCTGAGAAGACGGGTGACAATAAGGAGGTATGTAGAATATAAGAAGTTAGTATATGCTGTCAGTGCTAAATCTGGTCTGGACATGTTCAAGTATAATAGCCTACCCACCAACAATAAATACTTGTAACTAACTTTACATTATATACTCAATATAGATCATTTATGATATCTATTATATTTTGGTATTTAGTAAATAATGTGTATTCTTCAGGCCACAAAAAGGCGGGTAGTTGTTCGTCTCGCCGACCCTTCATTCAAAGAGAATGTGATTGTTGCTCGGGGTTTCGTATACCCAAAGCCCAAGGACTCAGCGGAAACCATCTTGGTTCATGGCGTACGACTCTTGCCGAAGCATGCAAAAGTGGGGATAGTGGGAGTCGTGAAGGGCTATGGAACCCGTAAACTGCCCGTCCCAGTCCGCGACGACATAGTAATACTGGCAGATGCGGTTAAATGTTTTGTCCAATGGCCTCAAAGCCACATTTTCTTGGCTCGTGATTGTAAAATTCAACAGAATGTAGACGGGGTTAGAAAAATACATCTAATTTAACCCGCCTTTTGTCTTTGTTCATCACCTTCATAAATAGTGAAATTTATATGTTTTATTTTTGTTTTGTAGGTAACAAAAAACATGGATAAGTCTAACTCGATAGACAATAATCTTTCTACTACCTCGTCAAAACAACAACTTGATGAGGTATTTAATCAACTCTCTTTATATTTTAAGTTCTACTATCGCCTCATCATTGAAAGAGCAACTTAATTTAGTTAGCCACATGTAGGTTGTGAAAGGTAGCACACCGCATCATTTCCCCAAGCTGAAAGAGGTCAGGAGTCTATCCAGTACTAAATTTCATGGGAACGTTTACATGGAAAAAGTACGAACGGTGGCGATGCTGGAGCTTTATAAGGAGGCTGAGAGACGCATAGCAAGCGAGCAATTAATAGTTATTCCGCTCGAGAATGATATTGTAGGGGTAGAACGCCAAGCAATGCTGGATTGGGAAACGCTAGCCGTTTGGGCTGGCCTTGACGAGATTGATGTCCAACACCTATATGTTTGGATGAAGTAAGTTTCTTAATAAATTAAATCATGCAGTATTCTAATATTCTGACTAAGTAAGATATAGTGTTTATAATATCGGAATTAAAACCGGCATGTAGGTACTTGAACTCGGTTGTGATCCCCGCCGAGACCAATAATCCACTTCCTCAATACGGATTCATGTGCCCAAATGTTTTATCTATGCATATCGAGATGTTTTCGTATGAAGAACGTGTAAATTATATTGCTGGGGAGTTGGCGAAAAACAATAAGCTCATTTTTGCCCCTTATAATGAAGCCGGGTAATATATAATTAATATTACGATTCCAAATACAATTGCAGTTTTATATGTTTGGTTATGATGCATGTTGTGCTTGTTAATAATGATGTGTCTCTCGATCTCTAGGAGACATTGGGTGCTAGCAGCGATCAATCCGACCACGAAGAAAGTATTTTGGTTGGACTCTTTGCATGGACAACCATCCGAGACCTTTAAGAAGTTGATTATTAAGTAAGTTTATAATACTGATGATGATTTGGCACATAATATTAAGTTTCATTTATTATTATTAAGTAAGTTTATGTGACTTTCGGCCTCTTTCCTTTTTTAAAGGGCCTTTGAGAAGAAAAGAGCAACAACCGGCGATCAACCGACAGAATATTCTGATGATGGCCCTACTTTTATTACGATAACAGGGGTACGTACGCGCAAATACAATATATACCTTAATAATTAAGTGCATTAAACTAATTACGCATATACATCTGTCTTTTTTAATTACGCATTAAACTAATTGGTAATTGCCTTCTCGTCTCTTCGTTTATTATGTAATAATAGGTCCCTAAACAGCCGGATAGCATCCAATGTGGATACTACGTTTGTCGTTTCATGTTGGAGATTATTAGGCGAAGATATATCAGCATTCCAGAAAGAGTTAGTAGTTTAATGTAGCTATTATTTACTTTTTTTCATTAGAGCTGATATCTTTTCTGCTATATATATATGATCGATGTTGCTAATTATGTATGATATGCCTATACTGTTGTTACCGTACTGATCGATGTCTTTTATTTGTTTTATCCGCAGTATTCAATCAACACGCCACATGTCCCTGAGTACACTAAGCACAATATAGACGAGGTAAGGGACTTGTTGGGCAAATACGTCCTTGATGAACAAACAAAGAATAAATGAAACTTAGATTATTTTGGAAGCAGATAGGGAACTTTAATTTGTATGTAGAAGTCATTAATTAGAGCGAGTTGTAAGTATGAATTGCTCTGAAAGAGATCATTTTGGTTGTATATATCATCTTGCTGCTGCTGTACATGAATTGCCATGTACATGAATTGCCCTGTACATGAATTGCTCTGATTTATATATAGATATATCATTTTGCTGCTTCTGAAATTGGTTTATGCTGCGTACTGCTGCTACTGCTGCTGATTTATGCAGGATTTTAACTGGTGGCATGGGAACAAATTTCAATTTTTTCAAAAACAATAATAAAAATAATAACAACGGTTTTTCAAAATTCATTAAAAGCGTTGTAACATATTTCCTACCAAAACTTATCATACCTTTAACAACGGTGTATTATATAACAACGGTGTATTATAGAATACCTGTTGTTATTAAAACTTTCCACAACGGCTTCTTTATTATACTCCGTTGTAATTAACAATATTCACAACGGGTTTGAAAAATTAAAGCGTTGTTATAATCCTTCCCACCAAAATTAATCATACCTTTAACAACGGTTTAATTTCATAGAACCGTTCTCGTATCTTTCCCACCATAATTATTCACACGTTTTAACAACAGTTATCTAGTAATAACAACGACTTATTACCGTTGTTAAAACTATTCACAACGGTATTTTTATTAAATCGGCACCGTTGTTAAAACCTTTAACAACGGAGGCTTTAACAACGTCCGCTTTTTAATATTACAACGGTTTTTAACCGTTGTCATAGCCTGTTTTTGTAGTAGTGTTATCAATGGTATATGTGCCTATAGTGCAAGGGATGGAGTAACTACCAGGGTCCTTAAGTTTTGATGGAGACTTATTTTGCAAGAGTGCACTATACTCTTCAGTGAAAGCTACGGTCTTCAGCTCATTGAAGGATCTCTTCTTATTGAGGACTTCCTTCATAAACTTGGAATAAGAAGGAACTTGGGAAAGCAATTCAATGAAAGGGACTGTTACCTTTACGTTCTTGACGACGTCAAGGAACTTACTATACTTTGCCTCCTCCTTGTGCTTGGCTAATCTTTGGGGAAATGGGACTTTGATCTCAATAGGAATCTCGGTCTCTTTCCTCTTTGACATAGGCACCTCAGCTTTAATATCAACAACCACGGGCTCATCATTAGGCTTACCACTTCTCGAGGAAATAGCATTTACAGTTTCGTGAGGTTGGAAACGTTGTGAAGGCAACTTCCCTTGGTTTTGGTGGGTATTAGAAGAGGCATATTGATAAATTTTAGATTCCAACAATTTGATGGCGGCATCCTTAGCTTGATCACTCTCTTGGAATTGAGCTATTATGGTGTCTTGCCTTTGAGCTAATTGCAGCATCATGGCTTCAAGTTTACTTACACCATTGTCACTTTGTTGAAATGTAGAGGATTGAAATTGTTCTAGCTTTTGTGTGAGAAGGGCTACTTGAGCTTATAAAAGTGTCAAAGTGGGGTCTTCTTGCTTGGATTTCAATGGTATGGAGCGGGAATTTCTATATTGAGAATCGTGAATTGCCATAGATTCAATGGTAGAGTGATCAATTTCAACATTGATTTGATCAAATCTTCCATTGTTAGCAGAATCCAGGATACGACGGGACTCTATATAACACCCATTATAGAATGTGATGGCAAGGATCCATGGATCTATCCCATGATGAGGACACTCTCTTTTCAAGTCCTTGTACCTCTCCCAGGCTTCA
>JAIUZE010027178.1:0-23547 GCA_022085475.1 Heliosperma pusillum | reverse complement strand
GATGGACATTCTCTAGCAAAATGTCCATATCCTTGACATTGAAAACACTTTTTGAGGGGGGTAGTTTTTCTTTGGCCTGCCTCAACAGCCTTGCCTTTATCAGGGTTGAAAGGAGTCTTAGTAGGAACCACAAGTTCTCCCATCTTGACTCCTACAAAGGGTTTGTAGGTAGGGGTTCTAACAGGTGTCTTAGAGGCACTGGCTTTTCCTTTCCCCAACTTTTCTACTCTTAAAGACAAGTTGACAGCTTCCTCAAAGGAGTATATATTTTGTAGCCTGACTTTACTAGCTATCCTCTCATCCAAACCTTCTAAGAACCTTGCTATCTTTTGCTCAGATTTCTCAACAACCTCACATTGCAGTGTGAGTTGTTCAAAGTCTCTTAGATAAGTACAATGAAACTATTCAGAAAGACAAGCTAAACAATGACAAATTGAACTAAGGTTAGACACTTTGAAATTGCTCTGTTTTGTTTGGACCGGAGGCTGAAAGAAAGAGATAGAACCTTAACCAAAGCACAAAGCCAATGGTTGAGGGTTGAACCTTGATCCCGGCACACAGCTAAGGGTCTAAGCTCACTTCCAAGCACAAAGCAAAGGAAGTTGTCTCAAGCACACAGCCAAGAGATATTAACAGAAACAAGGTTTCAGTTTTATGTTTTACTTCAAATCTGCCTTTCATTCATTAGGAATAAGCCTTATATAGGCAATGAGATTACATCTTACTCGTTCAATACATCCTAGGGCCACAATTGGCTTGCAAAAGAAACAGAAATAACAGCTACATTGTTCAGAACTAAAGCAATTAAGTAGAAAAGCAGTTCTAATAAGACAATCTGCCTTAATTGGGTTGTTTAGGTTGAAACTGGTGGAGGAGTGGACTTTCAAGCTTGATTCTTGAGCTCAACTGAAGTCGGATGAATGCCAAAGGTCCTGCTAAAAGGCCCTTGAGCTTGTTTGATCAAAATGGGAAAGTTTGATAGTGACATTTTAACTACTGCAAAAGGACTGAATTCTGGACAGTTTGGGTTTGTCCCTAAGCTAACTTTTTGTGTATGCATTTCCTGAGGAAGAAATCCTGGACAAAGTTGTAGAGGACCCTCCCTAGGACTTAGGTTGATGGTTGGTTAGGCTTGTTTGAATGTGTGAGACCCCCATGGACCCTGTTTAGAAAGACTGTGACTGACTGTTTGTGGCTGAGGGTTGCTATTGTTGTGTTGGGTTTTTTTGCTTTTGGCTGTGTGTTGTTGTGGCTTAGTCTTGGAAACTGGATGGCTAGGCTTTGTTTTGGCTGGTGTGGTATTGTCTTTGCTGGCCTGAAGTGGTGGTCACTTGGACTGAATAAGACATTGTCATAACTAGTCATGGTGTTGTCTGAATGGTTGTTGTTGCCTTGAATGATGTTGTTGTCTTGATGTTGTTGATGTTGAGTCTTGTCTTGAGCTTGTGTCTTGCCTTGATCATGTACTCCCGTTGCAACCTCCCTTTCTTGAAAAGGATTTGCCCTCAAATCTTCATCACCTTCATCATCTGATTCACCATGGTAGGGGCTCAGGTCTCCAACATTGAAAGTACCATGGACACCATAGCTTCCTGGTAGATCCACTTTGTAAGCATTTGTGCCTATCTTCTCCAATATCTCAAATGGCCCATCAGCTCTTGGCATGAGCTTGTTTCTCCTCTTGTCTGGAAATCTCTCTTTTCTTAAATGCAACCATACAAGATCCCCTGCCTTGAACTCCCTTGCTTTCTTAGGCCCCTTGGACCTAGCCTTGTACAACTCATTGGACCTTTCAATCTGCTTCTTGACTTGCTCATGAATCTGTATCATTTGCTCAACTCTTTTCTTTGCATCATAGCTTGCTTTGCTTACTTTGACTGGTGCTAGGTCTGTAGGCATGACAGGATTAGTTCCATAAAGTGTTTCAAAAGGACTTTTACCTGTGCTGCTGGAGGGAGCTCTGTTGAAGGCACACTCAGCTTGTGCTAGCCTGAGGTCCCAATCTTTTAATGACTTAGAAACAATGCTCCTTAAGATCTTTCCTAGTGTCCTGTTAGTGACTTCTGTCTGCCCATCAGTTTGGGGATGGTGAGAAGTATTAAACAATAGCCTGGTCTTCAATAGCTTCCACAAGGTTCTCCAGAAGTGACTCATGAACTTTGTGTCTCTATCTGAGACAATGCTCCTAGGTACCCCATGTAACTTGACAACCTCCCTAAAGTATAGTTCAGCTACCTCCAAAGCATCCTCAGTCTTCTTACAAGCAATGAAATGTGCCATTTTGCTGAACCTATCTACTACCACCATGATTGAATCCTTTCCTCTTTGAGTTCTTGGTAAGGCTACAATGAAGTCCATGCCAAGGTCTTCCCATGGCTTGTTTGGTACTGGAAGTGGTGTGTAAGGGCCAGCTTGAAAGTGTGCTTTGGCTAGTTGACAAGACCTGCATCTCTTGAGGGCATCTTGCACATCACTGAGCATCTTAGGCCAATAGAACTGATCTTGCAATATGTCATAGGTCTTCTGCACCCCAGAGTGACCAGCAAGGCCATTGGAGTGAACCTCTTTGACCAGTAGTCCCCTATAAGGTCCCTTAGGCACACATAGTCTGTTTCCATAGAATAAGTAGCCTTCCTGAGCTGTGTACTTGCTCCCTTTCTTGACTTGCCCTTCCTGATACACCTCCCATTCATGCTTGAAGTCTGGGTCTTCCTGATAGAGCTCTTTCATGAATTCAAACCCCAACACCCTTTGTTCCATGAAGGTTAACATCACAGATCTTCTAGACAAGGCATCAGCTACAACATTGTTCTTACCCTCTATGTACTTGCTGGAGAATGAGAAGGATTGCAAGAATTATACCCATTTGGCATGCCTGGGATTGAGTTTATGTTGTCCATTGATGTATTTGAGAGCCTCATGATCAGAGTGAAGCACAAATGGCTTAGGCTTCAAGTAGTGTCCCCAATGGTTTAGTGCTCTCACAATGGCATAGAACTCCTTGTCATATGTGGAGTAATTAAGCTTGGCCCCATTTAACTTCTCACTGAAGTATGCAACAAGTTTCTTCTCTTGAGTAAGCACAGCTCCTATGCCAAGGCCACTGGCATCACACTCTACCTCAAAGAGTTTGTTAAAATCTGGTAGAACCAATATTGGAGATTTACACAATAGCTCCTTGATCAGGTTGAAGGACCTTTCAGCCTTCTCATTCCACTTGAATTCTCCCTTCTTCATGCACTCAGTAATAGGGGCCATGATTGAACTAAACCCTTGTATGAACCTCCTATAGAAAGAGGCTAACCCATGAAAACTTCTAACATCAGTGACAGTTTGAGGAAGGGGCCATTCTTTGATTGCTTGCACTTTCTCAGGATCAACTGCCACTCCTTCCTTAGAGATGATGAACCCAAGGAAGTAAACCTCAGGCTGCATGAAGGTGCACTTTTCTAGTTTGCCATACAGCTTGTTCTCCCTTAGGACCTCAAACAACAACTTCAGGTGCTGCAAATGTTCTCCCCTAGTTGAACTGTAAATAAGAATGTCATCAAAGTAAACCACCACACACTTGCCTAAGTAGGGTCTTAGGACCTCTGTCATCAAACTCATGAAGGTACTAGGGGCATTAGACAACCCAAAAGGCATCACCAACCATTCATAGAGCCCATGTTTAGTCTTGAAAGCTGTCTTCCATTCATCCCCTGCTCTTATCCTCACTTGGTGGTAGCCCTGCCTTAGATCAATCTTAGTGAATACTTGAGCCCCACTTAACTCATCCAGAATATCATTAAGTCTAGGTATGGGGAACCTATACTTGATGGTAATGTTGTTGATGGCCCTACTGTCAATGCACATACGCCAAGTCCCATCCTTCTTTGGCACAAGCAAGGCTGGTACAACACAAGGGCTGAGGGATTCCCTGACATAGCCCTTGTTGAGCAGCTCACCTACTTGAAGTTGGAGCTCTTGTGTAGCCTTATGATCACTCCTGTAAGCTGGCTTGTTGGGTAGGATAGCTCCAGGCACTAGGTCAATGTGGTGTTCTATTCCCCTAAGTGGTGGCAATCCACTAGGGAGCTCAGTAGGAAAGACATCACCATAACTTTCTAGGATAGACTTGACCTCTTCAGGGATATCAATCATGCTCATCCCAGTCTCCTTGGCAAGTAATATGTACACAGGTTGTAACTCACTTAGCTCTTGTACTAGTTCTGATTCACTTATCAGCATGACTTCCTTGGAAGCCTCACTCATGGAGTTTGGGTTGACCTTTAAAGCAGGTGGTAAAGGTACCAGGGTGATTTTCTTCTTCCCATACTTAAAAGTGTAGGTGTTGTCCCTCCCATGGTGAATGGCATCCCTATCAAACTCCCATGGCCTCCCAAGCAAGAGGTGACATGCATCCATAGGCAGAACATCACAAAGACTTTCATCCACATACCCTTTACCAATTGAGAAAGGTACAACACATTGTTTATCCACCTTGATCTCAGCTCCTTTGTTTGACCATCTGAGTTTGTAGGGTAAGGGGTGGTCCTTGGTGGGTAGAGCTAGTTTGTCTATCAGTGTTTTGGAGGCCACATTAGTGCAGCTTCCATCATCAATAATGAGGTTACACGCTCTGCCCTTGATAGTATATCTGGTCCTAAAGATCTGGTGTCTTTGATCCTCTTCCAAAGGTTGGGGTTGAGTATGCATTACCCTCCATGTTACCAAACTTAACCCTGCATCAGGCTCTATCAACTCCTCACTAGCCTCTACCTCAGGCTCTTCCATCTCATCATCACAGACCAACACTTCATCATCTCCCCAATGAATTACTTCTAGGGTGCTCAGAGCCCTTTTAGATGGACATTCTCTAGCAAAATGTCTATACCCTTGACATTGAAAACACTTTTTGAGAGGGGTAGTCTTCCTTTGGCCTGCCTCAATAGCCTTGCTTTTATCAGGGTTGAAAGGGGTCTTAATAGGAACCACAGGTTCTCCTATCTTGACTCCTACAAAGGGTTTGAAGGTGGGGGTTCTAGCAGGTGTCTTAGAAGCACTGGCTTTTCCCTTTCCCAATTTTTCTACCCTCAAAGACAAGTTGACACCTTCCTCAAAGGAGTATATCTTTTGTATCCTGACTCTAGCTATCCTTTCATCCAACCCTTCTAAGAACCTTGCTATCTTTTGTTCAGATTTCTCAACAACCTCACATTGCAATGTGAGTTGTTCAAAGTCCCTTAGATAGGACTCTACAGGTCTTTGTTCTTGTTTAAGGTGAGTGAGCTTAATGAACATGTCCTGAGTGTAGTCCCTAGAGACAAACTTAGCTCTTATTTTCTTTTTCAGTTTGAGCCATGACTTTACAGGTTCTTTCCCTTCTCTAACCCTCAATGTTGTCATGTTTTCATACCACAGTGAGGTATAGCCTTTTAGTTTCATGATAGCAACCTTAAAAGCCATTCTATCAGTGTATCCTTTAAACTTAAAGACTCTTTCTACAGACCTTAGCCAATCTAGGAAATCATCAGGGTTCATGCTACCTAGAAAGTTAGGGATCTCTACCTTTATGTCTTTGTCCTGGTGTCTGAGAAGACTTTGATCTGAGCCATCTGAGTCTGACATTTCAAACTGATCTACAGGTTGTCTCCTCCTTCCTCCACCTTGTAGGAAAGGTGCTTCTCTTCCTCGACCTCTGCCTCCCCTTGTATCATTGTTCTGTTGGCCCTCAAGGAGTTCATTGACAGATCTAGAGACCTCTATTACAGTTCTGACAAGACCTTGAACTGTGTTTTCAAGACCTGTGATTCTCTCTTCACTCATGGTTGGATTTTGTATTTTTAATGTAGTTAGGTAAATGAACTCACAAATCAAAGCACTGATAACCAATTTGCAATGAAACTATTCAGAAAGACAAGCTAAACAATGACAAATTGAACTAAGGTTAGACACTTTGAAATTGCTCTATTTTGTTTGGACTGGAGGCTGAAAGAAAGAGATAGTGAACTGAAACCTCTCAGGAAATGAGTGCTATCAATGTCAAATAGACTCAGGCTAACACTCTTCTCACACACAAGCTAACTCACTCAAGAAATGACTCCAACAACCTGCACTAGGCTAGGCAATTCAGATAGTACTTTGTATCTAGCACACAAGCAAAGATAACAAAGGTTGTGTTAGGACCCAAGACACACAAGTAATGAATTCTAAACACTGCAATCTTAGTTCACACGCAAGTTTCACTAAGAAATGTTACAACACTTAGCTTCTGCTGAAGGATTGTTTTGAACAAAGTTCATAATTATATTAATCAAAGTCTGCCCTCTTTAGGTTACAACTTAGGCCTTATATAGGCAATTACAACAGATCCTGACCCTTGAAAAACAAGGACATCTAAGGGCTCTAAGAGCCTTACATCTTACTGAAAGCAAACTACAAAGTCAGCTAATGAGGACAACAAAAACAGACTGCAAAACATAGAAAAGAAAGACTGCAAAAGTAGGTTTGTCCCTTTCCAAAAATGGTAAGTCTGCAAACTGTCTTGGGAAGTCTTTGCTTGGCTTGTTCTTGCTGTGTTTGGGACTGACAAAGGCTTCATATACGACCTTCCTAACATACTAACTACACCTGAGGTTGATCATACACAAAAATAAGGAGCTTTGGACAGAAATATTGGCCTTGGTGCTAGCTGACTCCTCCATATGACCTTCACTCTTCTAGGCTGTTTTAGATGGACTTCTAGACTTTATTTGGAAAACTTGTCCTGGACTTTTCTCTTGCTAAGGACCTCAACTTTAAGGGAAAAGAAGATAGAGCCCTTGGTTGGACTTGTACTGCATGATATTGGATTGATACTCTGGCTGGTCTTGGCTGTTTTTCAGGAAACTGGACCCTGCTCTTGTGACCCTTCTCGTGGCTGTGTTTGCTTGACTTGTTGTTGCTTCTTGACTGTAATGGGGGTGCTTGGGGAGTGTTATACCTGGTGCCTTTGGTGTGGGGCTCTTGCTTGTCTGGTTGGGGGTTGGTTGGGACCCTTTGGCTGAAATGGTGCAATCCTGGCTAGCTGAATTCTTGGCCTGGTGATGATGGAGCTCTACTCCTGTTTCAAACTCTCCTTCTTGAAAAGGATTTGCCCTCAAATCCTCACTGTTCTCCTCCTCAGACTCTCCATAGTATGGGCTCAGATCACCCACATTGAATGTTCCATGTACTCCATACTCTCCTGGGAGGTCAATCTTGTATGCATTGGACCCCAACTTCTCCATGACCTCAAAAGGACCCTCTGCTCTTGGACTTAGCTTGTTCTTTCTTTTGTCAGGAAACCTCTCCTTCCTTAGGTGCAACCATACTAGATCTCCTGCTTTGAACTCTTTGGATTTCTTTGGACCCTTTGCTCTGGCTTTATACATCTCATTAGTCTTCTCAATTTGCTGTTTCACCTTAGCATGTATCTGCATCATCTGTTCTACCCTGTTCCTTGCATCATAGGGCACCACCTTCTTTGCCATTGGTACAAGTTCTGTTGGCATCAAGGGGTTAGTGCCATAAACAACTTCAAATGGACTTTTACCTGTACTGGTGGAAGGGGCTCTGTTGAAAGCAAATTCTACCTGTGCCAGCTGCAAATCCCAATCCTTTAAAGACCTTGAAATGATACACCTGAGAATCCTGCCCAGAGTCTTGTTTGTTACCTCTGTCTGCCCATCAGTTTGGGGATGATGAGAGGTGCTGAACAGGAGCCTTGTCTTTAGAAGCTTCCAAAGTGTCCTCCAGAAGTGACTCATGAACTTAGTATCTCTGTCAGATACTATGGTTCTTGGTACTCCATGGAGCTTCACAATCTCCTTGAAATACAAGTCTGCAACTCCCATGGCATCTTCAGTTTTCTTGCAAGCAACAAAGTGTGCCATCTTACTAAATCTGTCCACAACCACCATGACTGAGTCCTTGCCCCTCTGAGTTCTAGGAAGAGCCACTATAAAGTCCATACTAACATCCTCCCAAGGCTTGTCTGGGACTGGCAAGGGGGTGTATGCTCCAGCCTGAAAGAATGACTTGGACCTCTGGCAAGCACTACACCTTCTTATCACATCCTGAACATCTCCCAACATCCTTGGCCAATAAAATTGTTCCTGCAGCATGTCATAGGTCTTCTGGATGCCAAAGTGGCCAGCTAGACCATTTGAGTGAACCTCCTTCACTAACAACCCCCTATAAGGACCCTTTGGTATACAGAGTTTGTTCCCTAGGAACAAGAATCCTTCCTGCTCTGAGTATCTACTCCCATTCTTAGTGGTGCCCTCCAATCTTACCACCCAGTCTTCTTTGAAATCAGGATCCTCCCTATAAAGCTCCTTCATGTGCTCAAACCCAAGTACTCTTTGCTCCATGTATGTCAGCATCATGGTTCTCCTTGACAAAGCATCTGCCACTACATTGTTTTTCCCCTCAATGTACTTACTGGAGAATGAGAAGGACTGCAAATACTCCACCCACTTAGCATGCCTAGCATTCAACTTATGTTGCCCATTGATGTACTTGAGTGCCTGGTGGTCAGAGTGTAATACAAAGGGTTTGGGCTTCAGGTAGTGACCCCAATGGTTCAAGGCTCTGACTATGGCATAGAATTCTTTGTCATAGGTTGAGTAGTTGAGCTTAGCACCACTCAGCTTCTCACTAAAGTAGGCCACAGGTTTTTGCTCTTGCATTAGGACAGCACCAATGCCTATGCCACTAGCATCACATTCTACTTCAAATAGTTTGTTAAAATCAGGGAGAACAAGTATGGGAGACTCACACAAGAGGTCTTTGATGATGTTGAAGGACCTCTCAGCCTTGTCATTCCACCTAAACTCTCCTTTCTTCATGCACTCAGTTAAGGGGGCCATGATGGAACTGAATCCTTTGATGAACCTCCTGTAGAAGGAAGCCAGTCCATGGAAGCTCCTCACTTCAGTTATAGTTTTGGGGACCTGCCACTCCCTTATGGCCTTTACCTTGTCTTGATCAACAGCCACTCCTTCTTTGGAAATAATGAACCCCAAGAACTGAACCTCTTCCTGCATGAATGTACACTTTTCCATCTTGCCAAACAACTTGTGTTTCCTCAGGACTTCAAATAACAGTCTCAGGTGTTGGAGGTGTTCTTCTGTTGAGGGACTGTAGACCAATATGTCATCAAAGTATACAACAATGAACTTCCCTAAATAGGGCCTCAGAACCTCAGTCATCAACCTCATAAAGGTACTTGGAGCATTAGATAACCCAAAGGGCATGGCCAACCATTCATACAACCCATGCTTGGTCTTGAAGGCTGTCTTCCACTCATCCCCAGTCCTGATCCTTACTTGGTGGTATCCCTGCCTTAGATCAATTTTGGAGAAGACCTGAGCCCCACTCAGCTCATCCAGAATATCATTCAACCTTGGTATAGGGAACCTGTATTTGATGGTAATGTTGTTGATGGCCCTACTGTCTATGCACATTCTCCAGGACCCATCCTTCTTGGGCACTAGCAGGGCAGGAACTGCACAGGGACTGAGGGACTCCCTCACAAAACCCTTGCTGAGTAAGTCACCAACCTGAGCTTGTAGTTCTTGAGTTGCCTTTGGATCACTTCTGTAAGCAGGTTTGTTGGGTAGCATTGCTCCAGGAATGAGATCAATATGATGCTCTATTCCTCTAAGAGGGGGTAGTCCACTAGGCAAGTCAGCAGGGAATACATCCCCATAATCCTCCAGTACTTGTTGCACCTCAACTGGAATGTTTCCTTGGGGAAGTAGTACCTCTTTGGTTAGCAGGATGAACACAGTTTCATCACCCATAAGCTCTTGAACCATCTCAGCTTCACTCAGCAGTAAGACTTCTTTGGAAATGTCATTGACAGGGGCAATGTTCCCTTTAACATTGGGGGGTAAAGGGGCTAGTATGACCTTCTTGTTACCAATCTTGAAAACATAGGTGTTGTCCCTCCCATGGTGTACAGAGTCTCTATCAAACTCCCAGGGCCTGCCCAACAGAAGGTGACAAGCATCCATAGGTAGGACATCACAGAAGACCTCATCAGTATATCCCTTGCCAATAGAGAATGGCACTAAAACTGCTTGTCAACTCTTACTTCCACTCCCTTGTTCAACCATCTCAGTTTATAGGGGTGAGGGTGTCCTTGTGTGGTTAGGGACAGTTTTTCTATTAAGGTGGTGGATGCCACATTGGTATAGCTTCCCCCATCAATTATCATGTTGCAAACCCTTCCCCTTATAGTGCATCTGGTTCTGAATATTTGCTGTCTCTGATCATCCTCTAATGGTTGAGGTTGGGTGTGCATAACCCTCCAGGTTACTAGACTCAAGCCTGCATCTGGTTCTATCATTTCCTCTCTAGGCTCTTCCTCAGGTTCCTCCAAACTCTCCTCACATACAAGGATCTCATCTTCACCCCATTCTACAACATCCATACTGCTCAAAGCCCTTTTAGAGGGGCACTCTTTAGCAAAATGCCCAAAGCCCTGACATTTAAAGCACTTCTTAAGGGATACTGTCTTTCTCAAGTCTGTCTCAGGGGCCTTGCCTTTGTCTGACATTGAGGGCTTGGCTGGGACTAAGGGTTCTCCTATTCTTACTCCAGTGAAGGGTTTGAAAGAAGGTCTAGTCTGTGGCCTGGGAGGTGCTGGTTTTCCCTTCCCTAGCTTCTCAATCCTCAAGGCTAAACTCACTGCTTCCTCAAAAGAGTAAAGGTGCTGCAACCTTACTCTGTTAGCTATCTTCTCATCAAGACCCTCTAAAAACCTAGCTATCTTCTGCTCAGGCTTTTCAGTAATCTCACATTGTAGTGTGAGTTGCTCAAAGTCCCTCAAATAGGACTCAACAGGTCTACCTTCTTGTTTCAGGTGGGTAAGTCTGATAAACATGTCTTGAGTGTAGTCTTTTGATACAAACTTAATCCTCATTTTCTTTTTCAGTTTATCCCAAGATTTAATAGGATCCTTACCCTCCCTAGTCCTCTGAGCCTTCATATTTTCATACCACAAGGATGCATATCCTTTCAATTTCATGATGGCTACCTTAAAGGCTCTTCTATCAGTGTAACCCTTGAACTCAAAGACTCTTTCTACAGACCTTAACCAGTCTAGGAAGTCATCAGGGTTCATGCTACCTAGAAAGTCAAGGATTTCTACCTTTAAGTCTTTGTCATGGTGCCTAGGAAGGCCCTACTCTGAGTTCTCTGAATCTGAGGCCTCCTCCTGCTCCATATGTTGCCTCCTTCTTGCTGCAACAGGTGGCACAGGTGCTCCTCTACCTCGTCCTCTGCCTCCTCTTCCACCATTGTTGAGCTGACCATCTAAGAATTCATTGAAGGATGCTGTAACCTCCATAACAGTTCTAGCAAGGCCATGAACTGTGGTTTCAAGCCCTGCTAATCTCTCTTCACTCATGGGTAGTTTTTGTGTTTTTAATGTAGGTAGGTAAATGAACTCACAAACCAAAGCTCTGATACCAATTGAACTGAAACCTCTCAGGAAATGAGTGCTATCAATGTCAAATAGACTCAGGCTAACACTCTTCTCACACACAAGCTAACTCACTCAAGAAATGACTCCAACAACCTGCACTAGGCTAGGCAATTCAGATAGTACTTTGTATCTAGCACACAAGCAAAGATAACAAAGGTTGTGTTAGGACTCAAGACACACAAGTAATGAATTCTAAACACTGCAATCTTAGTTCACACGCAAGTTTCACTAAGAAATGCTACAACACTTAGCTTCTGCTGAAGGATTGTTTTGAACAAAGTTCATAATTATATTAATCAAAGTCTGCCCTCTTTAGGTTACAACTTAGGCCTTATATAGGCAATTACAACAGATCCTGACCCTTGAAAAACAAGGACATCTAAGGGCTCTAAGAGCCTTACATCTTACTGAAAGCAAACTACAAAGTCAGCTAATGAGGACAACAAAAACAGACTGCAAAACATAGAAAAGAAAGACTGCAAAAGTAGGTTTGTCCCTTTCCAGAAATGGTAAGTCTGCAAACTGTCTTGGGAAGTCTTTGCTTGGCTTGTTCTTGCTGTGTTTGGGACTGACAAAGGCTTCATATACGACCTTCCTAACATACTAACTACACCTGAGGTTGATCATACACAAAAATAAGGAGCTTTGGACAGAAATATTGGCCTTGGTGCCAGCTGACTCCTCCATATGACCTTCACTCTTCTAGGCTGTTTTAGATGGACTTCTAGACTTTATTTGGAAAACTTGTCCTGGACTTTTCTCTTGCTAAGGACCTCAACTTTAAGGGAAAAGAAGATGGAGCCCTTGGTTGGACTTGTACTGCATGATATTGGATTGATACTCTGGCTGGTCTTGGCTGTTTTTCAGGAAACTGGACCCTGCTCTTGTGACCCTTCTCGTGGCTGTGTTTGCTTGACTTGTTGTTGCTTCTTGACTGTAATGGGGGTGCTTGGGGAGTGTTATACCTGGTGCCTTTGGTGTGGGGCTCTTGCTTGTCTGGTTGGGGGTTGGTTGGGACACTTTGGCTGAAATGGTGCAATCCTGGCTAGCTGAATTCTTGGCCTGGTGATGATGGAGCTCTACTCCTGTTTCAGATAGAACCTTAACCAAAGCACAAAGCCAATGGTTGAGGGTTGAACCTTGATCCCAGCACACAGCTAAGGGTCTAAGCTCACTAGGAAGCTCATATGGGAACACATCTTCATAGGCCTTCAGTAAATTCTGTACCTCCTCAGGGACATGACTAGGAATCACTCCAACTTTCTTGGTGAGGAGTACGTACACTGGCCTTAGGTCACTCAACTCGTACTATTTCTGACTCACTCAGCAGCAAGACTTCTTTAGCAGTTTCAGTAATGAGAGGGGAATTTCCCGTTAAGGTAGGGGGCAAAGGAGTCAATATGATCTTCTTCTTTCCAACCTTGAATGAGTAAGTGTTCTCCTTACCCTGGTGAACAACATCTCTATCAAACTCCCAAGGCCTGCCCAACAAAAGGTGACAGGCATCCATGGGAAGTACATCACACAGAGCCTCATCAACATATCCCTTCCCAATGGAGAAGGGTACTACACACTGCTGATCAACTCTCACTTCAGCTCCCTTGTTTAGCCACCGAAGTTTGTAAGGGTGAGGGTGGTCTTTGGTTGGCAGGGTCAGTTTGTCTATCAGGGTTTTTGAAGCAACATTGGTACAGCTACCTCCATCTATGATAAGATTACATACTCTCCCCTTAATGGTACACCTAGTCCTAAAGATTTGGTGCCTCTGGTCTTCCTCTAAAGGTTGAGGTTGTGTATGCATTACTCTCCATGTTACCAAGCTTAACCCAGCATCAGGTTCCACCAACTCCTCACTAGCCTCCATCTCAGGCTCTTTCATCTCATCATCACAGACCAACACCTCATCATCTCCCCAATGAATTACTTCTAGGGTGCTCAGAGCTCTTTTAGATGGACATTCTCTAGCAAAATGTCCATATCCTTGACATTGAAAACACTTTTTGAGGGGGGTAGTTTTTCTTTGGCCTGCCTCAACAGCCTTGCCTTTATCAGGGTTGAAAGGAGTCTTAGTAGGAACCACAAGTTCTCCCATCTTGACTCCTACAAAGGGTTTGTAGGTAGGGGTTCTAACAGGTGTCTTAGAGGCACTGGCTTTTCCTTTCCCCAACTTTTCTACTCTTAAAGACAAGTTGACAGCTTCCTCAAAGGAGTATATATTTTGTAGCCTGACTTTACTAGCTATCCTCTCATCCAAACCTTCTAAGAACCTTGCTATCTTTTGCTCAGATTTCTCAACAACCTCACATTGCAGTGTGAGTTGTTCAAAGTCTCTTAGATAAGTACAATGAAACTATTCAGAAAGACAAGCTAAACAATGACAAATTGAACTAAGGTTAGACACTTTGAAATTGCTCTGTTTTGTTTGGACTGGAGGCTGAAAGAAAGAGATAGAACCTTAACCAAAGCACAAAGCCAATGGTTGAGGGTTGAACCTTGATTCCGGCACACAGCTAAGGGTCTAAGCTCACTTCCAAGCACAAAGCAAAGGAAGTTGTCTCAAGCACACAACCAAGATATATTAACAGAAACAAGGTTTCAGTTTTATGTTTTACTTCAAATCTGCCTTTCATTCATTAGGAATAAGCCTTATATAGGCAATGAGATTACATCTTACTCGTTCAATACATCCTAGGGCCACAATTGGCTTGCAAAAGAAACAGAAATAACAGCTACATTGTTCAGAACTAAAGCAATTAAGTAGAAAAGCAGTTCTAATAAGACAATCTGCCTTAATTGGGTTGTTTAGGTTGAAACTGGTGGAGGAGTGGACTTTCAAGCTTGATTCTTGAGCTCAACTGAAGTGGGATGAATGCCAAAGGTCCTGCTAAAAGGCCCTCGAGCTTGTTTGATCAAAATGGAAAAGTTTGATAGTGACATTTTAACTACTGCAAAAGGACTGAATTCTGGACAGTTTTGGTTTGTCCCTAAGCTAACTTTTTGTGTATGCATTTCCTGAGGAAGAAATCCTGGACAAAGTTGTAGAGGACCCTCCCTAGGACTTAGGTTGATGGTTGGTTAGGCTTTTTTGAATGTGTGAGACCCCCATGGACCCTGTTTAGAAAGACTGTGACTGACTGTTTGTGGCTGAGGGTTGCTATTGTTGTGTTGGGTTTGTTTTGCTTTTGGCTGTGTGTTGTTGTGGCTTAGTCTTGGAAAGTGGATGGCTAGGCTTTGTTCTAGCTGGTGTGGTATTGTCTTTGCTGGCCTGAAGTGGTGGTCACTTGGACTGAATAAGACATTGTCATAACTAGTCATGGTGTTGTCTGAATGGTTGTTGTTGCCTTGAATGATGTTGTTGTCTTGATGTTGTTGATGTTGAGTCTTGTCTTGAGCTTGTGTCTTGTCTTGATCATGTACTCCCGTTGCAATAAGACTCTACAGGTCTTTGGTCTTGTTTCAGGTGAGTAAGCTTAATAAACATGTCCTGAGTGTAGTCCCTAGAGACAAACTTAGCCCTCATTTTCTTTTTCAGTTTGAGCCAAGACTTAACAGGTTCTTTTCCTTCTCTCACCCTCAAGGTTTTCATATTTTCATACCATAGTGAGGCATAACCTTTTAGTTTCATGATAGCAACCTTAAAAGCCTTTCTATCAGTGTATCCTTTAAACTCAAAGACTCTTTCTACAGACCTCAACCAATCTAGGAAATCATCAGGGTTCATGCTACCTAGAAAGTCAGGGATTTCTACCATTATGTCTTTGTCTTGGTGTCTGAGAAGACTTTGATCCGAGCCATCTGAGTCTGACATTTCAAATTGATCTACAGGTTGCCTCCTCCTTCCTCCACCTTGTGGGAAAGGTGCTCCTCTTCCTAAACCTCTGGCTCCCCTTGTATCATTGTTCTGTTGGCCCTCAAGGAGTTCATTGACAGATCTGGAGACTTCTATCACAGTTCTGACAAGACCTTGAACTGTGTTTTCAAGACCACGGTCACGGGTGGAGCTAGTGCTCCCCCTTGCCACGATTTGAACAGCCTTGTCCACTACCGCATCAATATTCTTATCTTGCGCATCAAGGCGCTCCATTACTTTACCCATAAACACATCCAACTTAAATTCGAGCCCCGAAAAAACCAGCCACCACCGGTATCACCATACCCGAACCACCCTTGGTCATAAACATCAATTCCGAACCACAAGCTTCCAATTTCATAAATTTCAAAAACGTATCACACATATCATCCTTTAAGGTAACACCATAACTATCCAAATCAACAACCCCTTTCGACTCAAGTAGCCGAGACACCCACATCCCGTATGGTAAATTAAGGGTCGAATAAATTTTGTCCTCGGTTACCGAAAAAGCAGTTTGAGAATTTCTAGAAAACACAAGGAAAGCAAGATTGACCCGGTTACCCTCCAACCAATTTTTCACAACCATCATCTCATAACAAGCAATTTTATCCTGTCCTCCCCGACGCGGAACAACCGTATTCCACAAAAAATTCAACATAAACTTCAATTTTGGGGACACATTCCCCGCCAATACACAACTAGATAAAGTAGCCTCATCATCAAAATACTTCTTTACCTCCAACTTAGCCGGGTCTGACAGTTCGTCCCATGACGTACTCGGGTCAATTTTGATTCCATCATCAAGAACCAAAAACAGAGTACAAAAATCAGCCATGGTGATCGAAACTTGTCGGCCATTAACAACGGCATTCAAAACTCCAGAAGTTAGAGAAACAGAAGCGAAAAACTGAATTACCTCAATAGGATAAACTGGACCCGAAAAACGTGACACGGTTTCCCATTCTTGAAAATTTAGAAAGTCGTTAAAAAATCCCAAAGCCTCATATTTTTCACACCATGCTTTCGGATAGCTACGACCTCCATGAATACCGTACTTAGCAACCCGGTTGACTAACTTTCGTTCATCTTTTGTTAAACGAAGCTTGTCAAGCCCGGATGCCGTCTCTTGAGACGAAAAATCACGAAACAGTGTCCGTGGGTTCTCCTCGGGAACCGTGCCAACGGAATCCGTTGTTGCTTCTTCTTGTACTCTAGTCTTCCCCTTATTTAATCTTCGTCTCTTAGTACCCTCAAGAACCGAACCCGACTCGGTTTGGGTCATGGTAGGTGTTTTTTGTTTTGGGTTAGGAGAAAGATTAGTGGGAATGCTAGGTTTTGGAGTTTTGGGGTTTGGGGTTTTGGTAATTTTTGATCTTGTGGAAGCCATTGTTGAAGCTTGAAGATGTTTGGGTTGATTTTTTTTTTTGTGTGTGCCGTGAGGAAGGAGAGAAAGAAAAAAAATTGGTGAAAGTTTTGATGCAATGGTGATGTGTATTGATAGTGATAGGAATAGGTAATTATGAAAAGTAGTTTTAGGTGTTGTACTTTTGTACTTGGGCACATAGGGTGCCGGCTTCTAGAGTCCTTTTTCCTTTTTTTTTTTTTGAATTTGGGTAGGAAAAGGAATCTTAGGTAATTAATTTTGGAGATATGGTAAGGATAGGATTAGGTAAATAAAAAGATATGGTAAGGTAGTTGGGTGAGAATTTTCGGCCAAAATAAAATACATGGGTAGAATTTTGGTTCAATTTGGAAGGTGAATAAGATGGGTTTTTGGCAAATATGTGGTTCATAACTCAATTTCCATAAAACACTTAATATGCAAGATACTCACGTAAAATATATAATATTAAACACAAATATACTAGCAATGAAATATGCGGACACAGTTATATAATCTCGTCTTGTTCAAGCCAGTCACGCAGGTTCACAAAATAAATATGACGAATTTAATTGCTACTGATTAAACCAATTTCCAACCGCAAAATCTCAAAACGTCTTCTTTCTAACGCCTTTGTTAAAATGTCAGCCCATTGATTTTCAGTACTACAAAATTCGAGTTTAATGTTGCCCTTTTCTACATGGTCACGTAAAAAAGGATGTCTAATGTCTATATGCTTAGTACGAGAATGCTGAGCTGGGTTTTTAGAAATAACAATAGAACTCGTATTATAACAGAAAACAGGCATACAACCAACATTAACACCATAATCACATAGTTGTTGCTTTAACCAAAGTAGTTGAGAACATACCAGTCCTGCAGCGATATATTCGGCTTCTCCATTAAACAATGCAACCGAATTTTGCTTCTTTGAGCCCCAAGTAATTATGCATGGTCCAACAAACGTAGCAAATCCAGAGGTACTTTTCCTATCTAAAGAACATCCTGTATAATCTGCATCTGAATATCCTACTAGATCGAAATTACACTCAAGTGGATACCACAAATATAAATTAGATGTATCAATTAAATATCTCAAGATACGTTTAATTGCAATCAAATGTGACTCCTTAGGACATGATTGAAATCTAGCACAGACACATACGCTGAACATAATGTCAGGTCTACTTGCAGTTAAATATAGTAAAGAACCAATCATACCTCGATATGTAGTCTCATCTACGGACTTACCATTTTTGTCTAAGGTCAACTTTTTATCAGTTACCATAGGTGTGTCTATTGGATGAGCGTTCTCCATACCAAATTTTCTGATTAGCTCCTTGACATATTTTTGTTGGTGAATCTTTATTCCTTCTTTGGTTTGTTGAATTTGCAATCCTAGGAAGAATTTTAATTCTCCCATCATGCTCATTTCAAATTCTGAGGTCATTAGATCTGAAAAATACTTGCACAATTTATTGTTAGTAGAACCAAAAATAATATCGTCTACATAAATTTGAACAACAAGTAAATCAGAGCCCTCGGATTTTAGAAATAGGGTTTTGTCGACAGATCCTCTTTTAAAGTTGTTTTGTAATAAAAATTTAGATAATCTGTCGTACCAAGCCCTAGGCGCTTGTTTCAAACCATATAAAGCTTTATCGAGTTTAAAAACATGGTTTTGAAATTTGCTATTCAAAAATCCGGGAGGTTGTTCAACAAAAACCTCTTCTTCCAAATAACCATTAAGAAACGCAGTCTTAACGTCCATTTGGAACAGTTTCATTCCTTTATGAGCAGCGAAGGCGATGAGCAAGCGAATAGCTTCAAGTCTTGCTACTGGCGCGAATGTCTCGTCATAATCAATCCTTTCTTGTTGATTATAACCTTGAACGACCAAATGAGCCTTATTACGAACTATAACTCCTGAGTCATCCAATTTATTTCTGAATACCCATCGAGTACCAATCACAGTTCGATTGTTTGGTCGTGGCACTAGATGCCAAACCTTATTGCGTTCGAACTATTGAAGCTCCTCTTGCATAGCCACAATCCAGTCGGATTCTGCAAGTGCTTCTTTGATGTTGGTAGGCTCTATGGTAGACATAAATGAATAGAATGAACAAAAGTTATTTAATGTTCGCCTAGTTTGAACTCCCTTATTCAAACTTCCTAGGATACTATCCATAGGATGAGAACTCTTATATTTCCATTTCTTAGAGTTCCTAGGCTCATCATCATCTGATGAACTATCACTTTCCTCAAATGATTTAGAATCAAGATTGGTTCCCTCTGAGTTGGACTCTGGGGTTATAGCTGAAGTTGGTACAACTTCAGTTATAATATCTTGATCTGGGTTCAAAGTTATAGCATCATCAGCTATAACTTCAGTTTCTTTTTCCTTGTTTTGAGAAGAGACATTCGTATCATCAACAATTGTCTCAGTTCTCTTTTCAAGGTCATTTGCGGATTTATCAAGTTCATCATTGATTCCTTCAATAAATTCTTCATTTATATCTGGCTCGTCATCCCTTGAAAGGCGAAAGTCGGGATCATTCATGTCTTCTTCTTCTTCATTCTGTTCAACTTGCTCAGGCACATTATTTTCATCAAATACAACATGAACACTTTCTTCTATGCACAAGGTTCTTTTGTTAAAAACTTTAAAAGCTTTGCTATGATTAGAATAACCAACAAACACAGCTTCGTCACTTCGTGGATCAAATTTGCTAGAATTACTTTTTCCATTGTTATGGACAAAAAATTTACTACCGAAGCAACGAAGGTGAGCTATATTGGGTTTTCTTCCTCTTAAAATTTCATAGGGAGTCCTTTTAAGAATAGGTCTAATCATAGCTCTATTGTGCACATAGCATGCAGTACTAATGGCTTCAGCCCAAAAGTTCTTAGGAAGGCCACTACACAAAAGCATAGTGCGAGCCATGTCTTCTAGTGTTCTATTCATACGTTCCACGACACCATTTTGTTGTGGGGTTCGTGGTGCAGAAAAGTTATGTCCTACACCATTCTCCCTACAATATTATATAAAAGCTTGATTATCAAATTCGGTGTCATGATCCGTACGAATGGAAACTAACTTTTTATCATACTTGTTTTGGGCAAGCTTCATTAGTACTACAAACTCATCGAAAGTTTCATCTTTAGTAAATAGAAAGATAGCCCATACATACCTTGAGTAGTCGTCGACAAGGACGAATACGTACCTTGATCCACCACGGCTTCTGACTTTCATAGGTCCACACAAATCCATGTGTACCAACTCAAGTGGACGCTCTGTACTTACTTCTCGTTTTGGTTTGAATGAAGATCTAACTTGTTTACAACGGGCACATGAGTCACACATCTTCTCTTGTTCGAATTTGATTGAGGGTAAACCCTCAACTAAATCCCACAATTTGAGTTTCTTTAAAATTGTTGGACTGATGTGTGCAAACCTCTTGTGCCACAAGCATGAATCATCCATAGTAACTTTCATGCACGTAAAGGAACTTGTAGTAACTTTATTTAAATCAATCATATACACGTTCCTTTTACGTAGACCTTCCAAAATAACATTACTAGTACCTTCAAATATGATGCGACAAACTTTTAATGAAAAATGACTTTATTACCTTTGTCACATAATTGAGAGATACTTAGCAAGTTATGTTTAAGACCATCTACCAGATAAACATTATTAATAGCATAAGAAGGAGATATACCAATCTTACCTACACCGATTATTTTGCCCTTCTTGTTGTCTCCAAAAGTGACCTTGCCACCATTGAAGGGCTCTAGTGAAAGAAAAAGATTCTTGTTTCCGGTCATGTATCTCGAACAACCACTGTCGAGATACCATAGATTATTTTCTTTCACTATTATCTGCAAGAGAATCAAATACAGCTTTTAGGTACCCACGCTAAGTTGGGTCCTTTGTGGTTAGTGACTCTATATATTTGATCCTTCCTAACTCATACCTGTTTAACAATACTTTTCTTCTTAATATAGGGTTTTCTAGGTTTATTGTAGTGTTTGTTATTGTTGCGACGCACATTAGGTTTAAATGACTGCTTCTGATTCACATAGGGTTTAGATTTTGAAGGTACAGATGTGTAATCGAAAGCTATGTCATAAAACCATCTGAACTCATTATTTCTAACTTCTTCACGTTGAAGATCAGGTTAAGACTCGTTAACACTAGACACGTCATGTTCTTTAATAAAATCAGTTTGATTTTTGTTGTCGTTAACATATTTAACACAATTATCTTTAACATGACCATTGTGACCACAATAATTGCAAATCAGATATTCTGAAAGGTTGACATACTTCCTTCTTCTGAAATCACGGTCAGAAGGAGTGGATTTTCACTTATCATGGTCTCTACGACTGTAACATTCATGACCTAGACCGATCTTCATGTTATTGTTAGACTGTTCGGTAAGGAAGTCTAAGACCTTCTGACTTCCTTCCCATTTATCATGAACTTTTCGTGCATGTAGAAGCAATTCCTTCAAAGACTGAATCTCTTTTTCACACGAAGAGTGGTCTACATTCGAGTCTTTGGAGGGATTGTTCTTTTTAAAGTTTTCACGAAAATCGTTAAAACGTTTGTTCAAGATAAATTTCTCCTCATTATGTTGACTTTTGGCTTGAGAGAATTCAGCCTTTATATCTTTCAATTGCTGGGAAAGAAAAGAGTTTTCTTTCTTGTGATCAATGATAGCAACTTCCTTTGCCTTAGCTTCAGATTGTAAAAGCTCATTGACTTTCTTCAATTCTAAAGTTATAGCTTCATTAGCTATAACTTTGGCTTGAAGATGCTTAATGTTGAGCTTTAACTCTGAGATTATAGCTTCATTAGCTATAACTTTAGACTCAAGAGCTTCTTTCTCAACATTTGTCATGTCTGAAGTTATAGCTGAAGTTGCCATAACTTTAGACTTGAGCTTTTTCGCTTTGGCCTTTAGAAGTTGGTTTTCCTCGGCAATGTCAAGGATTTGTTCTTTAAGATCTTTTAATTCAAGACTCTGTTCATGACAATGATCAAAGGCTTCTTCAAAATACGTGATTAAGGACTTCTTAGATAAATTCTTAACTTGCTTTTTAAGTTCAAGATGACTAACCTCTTCATCATCTTCTGAATCTGGTTCTGAATCTGAGTTGCCGACAAGACATAACTCGGATTCACTTTCATTGTCATCGTCAGAGATTAGGTCAAGACTGACGTTGCTTAGACACAGGTTGGCGACTTCTTCTTCCTCTGACTCGTCGTCTTCTGTGTCAAGATCTCCCCATTAATAAGCCATCATAACTTGCTTGAATTCCTTCTTGGTTTTGTCACGTTGTTTTTTGTCTTTGATTTTCTTCCATGTGGGGCAATCCTTGATCATGTGATCATTATCCCCACATTTGAAGCAACCACGACTTAAGAGAGACCCTTTTGACTCAATTGCCTTCTTGTAAGATTTGTTAGTGTTATTGTAAAACGTTTTCCCTTGTGGTTTATTAAAGAATTTTTTCTTAAAACGTCTAGCAAATAACTCTTTCATCTTCAAGATCCGAATCTTGTCTTTCACTATATTCGGCTTGTAAAGCTACTTTCTTGCTATTAATATCGTTTGCCTCATCTGTGGGATAATATCCGTATACTTCCCTTTAAATCATTCAGGATTATAATGAAATTATGATTATATGATTAATAGTCATAAACGAAAATGCATAATAAGCGAGAGATTAGAAATAACCTTTAGTCCTTGCTTTAATGGCCTAAGAACAAATATCAAAATTTGATATCTCCTAATCGTTGCACCCAAGATTGATCAAGATATGCCTTAGGTTTTGCTAGAAAAAAATAGAAAAGAATACTGTTTCTTTTCTTTTTTGTGAGATGTAAATGATGGAGGCACTAGAGAATGAATTAGGGTTAGAAGAAAAATCTAAATCTTTCCTCTTCTTATTCCTTTCTCACGACACCAATTAGCCATAATGGGGAGATATTTTCTCCTCAAAAAATAACTACCCATTGACCGAAAAACAAAGTGTATCTGGACACTTTTGTTTCGGTTATCTTAGCTTCCAATATAATGTAATATATTATAATCGTCATTTGTCATGGACCGACATCACTATAATACATCATTAGTTATAAATATCCGTATATTTATAATTTGCCAATTAATTATAACGGTTTATGTTTAATTAGCTTACATTATATACAACAATTAAATATAACATTTTATATTCAATTTACGAATTACAGTTAATTCGTCTCAGCTAACTTTGTATTATAAGCCATCTGTATGACAATAACGTCAAACTTATCTAGCAAGCCAACCGTTATTGATAAACGTTAATCAACTGATTATAATACAAAGTATACCCTGTGAACCTATAGAGATTTATTTATGTTATTGCACTAACTGTGGAGGACACTGGCTCCAACAATCTCCCACTTGTCCGTACAAGTGTATGTGCGATAACCGATTCTCATATCCATAATAAATTTATCCCACTCAATGTAAACCAATTTGCAAAGTCCGTATTCACAAAGGTCGTAGTTTACAAGTGATCAGTATCAAGAGTGGTTTCCCCGACTAGAGAGTAACTTAACTTATAAACGAATCTTTATTCGAGCATGGCCATGCATTTCAGTTACAGCTCCTCGAGTGGCCCTGAGAAATATCATATCCTGATAAAGGTGGGATATTTTCTTCAACTCGAAACTTGCAGATACAAAGCAGCAGTATGACGGGGACCCAGTTAAAAATCTACTAGCATCCTGTTATGGGCGACATGAGAAAGAAACCAAAGTCA
>JAIUZE010027176.1:0-17762 GCA_022085475.1 Heliosperma pusillum | reverse complement strand
TAGTCTTTAGACCTGAGTCTTTCATTATTCTGTACATGTGAAGTGCTAGTTTTGACATCACCAAACGTCAACCGTGACTGGTGGCTATAAAGGTGATGGTTGGACTTGTCATGGAACATGTGATAGGATGTGGTTAGACAAGATGGGATTTGCTCCTTCATTGTGAAAGAAGTTTATCATCTTCGGCCTCTCGAAGAGTGTGAATTGTATCAGTGCATGGCCATGCCCAGACGAGGTGACAGTCAGTCGTCTGTTGTAACAATTCAGCTCAGAAATTCGAGAAAAGAGATTGAGATTTATAGGGATGATACTTCGCCTACCCTATTCTCATCTGAAGAGATAGAAGCAAAGAGATTATGGTGCCTTATAGGCCATAAGTGCAAGTGGGAGACTGAAGGAGTTAGTATGCCCATATGTCCGTAATATTGTATAACTGATTAATTCTATGTGGCTACAATGTTCTGCTAGGAGCCGCTTGTAGTCTGAGTACTAAATGAGTTGGGACTCGGGTAGTATTAGTCAGTCCTACAGGGTCACACACTAGATGAGTTTTGGGCAATATTATAATTAATATTGATTAATTATTAAAGGAATAAGAATAATATTTATTATTCTTATTATACTTTCCTTATCCTAGTTGGTCTAGGATTCTCTTGAACTCTTTATATAAAGATATATAGAGGGAGGTGTTTATGATGAGTTTTTCCTAGAGAGCAGAAAATCTCAAGGGAAGTAAGAGGGAAGGAAATTGCCCATAAAGTTTGTACTAGCATACACACTCATATTGTGTGGATACCGGTAGAGGCGCAACACTTGAGGCGTTATTGTGAGACGGTCTCACAGATTATATTATTATTCAAGAAGCTGCGATTTGGGTTTTATTATACTTCTTTTTATTAGCATATTATTGGAATTCTTCCGCATCCAAGTAAGTTAGCTAATCACCCTTTTTGTTTAATCTTAATACTTAACATGCATGAGATCTTAGGAATTCTGTAATTCAAATCTGTTGAAAATCGTTACAGAACCCTTCACCGAATATTGGTCCAAGGTAAATACTTCGCTCGCTAGCTCGTCAATGTACCCAAGTATGCATCACAAACCTGCCAACCGCATTAAATATAAACACGGAAGCCACAGTCATTGGGGAGTAACTCCGAGTTCTCCCAGCCACGAAATGTCGAGTTTAATAAAACATGAATAACATAAAAGAGATGTATATGGAAAATACAAAACCTTAACATATACGATATGCTTTTCATGTTATGAAACAATTAACTAACATATAACCTAGCATATGAGAGCTATCATGTGAAACCGTTAACAATCTATAACACGAGGTAGGGAAGTTGGTATGCTGGCTCAGAGGTTACATTTAAACATGGCCCTGATACACTCAAACCCTAATCAAACATAATATCATGTGAATCAGTTAACAACCGGTAATCCAAACTCTATCACCTTAGCCGGCTGCATCTCACCTCTAGATTCATAGAATCATCAAACATGAAAGACCAATACTTCTACAAACAGGCATAAGTTCTTAGCACGGCCCATAGTCGACTGTAACTCGAGTCTATACCACGAGGTAGGATATACTTATATATTTAGGCTCAGCGGTTACCCTAATAACATGGCCAAAATACAAAGCACACATCTAGGCTCAGCGGTTACCTTTAAAACATGGCCCAGATCCAAAGCACATGGCCAAAATATACTTATATATTTAGGCTCAGCGGTTACCCTGAATGTTGTTTTCTTGTAGTGATGGCCAAGATACAACTCTACCCTAATCCTAGACTGCGCAGACGCAGAGAAATGCGGAAAAACATCGCACCCAAGACTCATCACATGAGTACCCCTAAGGAGATCCACCAAAGGGTTGGCTAGTACTTAAGCTGACTCCATTCCCCAAAGTGGAAGCAATGACAGCCATGCCCCGACTTGGATATAAACCCACCAAGCCGGGACACAAAAGCTATCAACAAGTGAACATATACTCGTTAAAGATAGTAAGGCCTATCCATGTCATGGTCCAAGATACTCATTTAGAATTAGAATGGTCAAGACGCCATATACTCATAATTCTCTATGGGTACTTAGTCAACACGACATATATCATACAATTAAACAATCCCGTGGATGCTAATTGATCATACTTGCTATGTACATGGTGCTAGTGCGTGTCATTAACCGTGAGAGATGTTGTCACCGTATTTGTACGTATGGATGGATGGATGGTTATATGTTGATTATTTGTGACCGTTTGATGACTTGGCGTGGTTTATATGTCGAGTCTCTATCTTATCAAGTATATGCCGCCAACGGTGAGATGCAAGCCCTAGTGAGTATATAGTTGCCTAAGGGTGTCTTCCCCGAGTCTATCTATAATATGATGCTTACCGTTTTGTACTTCATGCAGCTATATATTTATATATTGAAATGCTTATTTATCCTTCTCGTAATTCACATGTATTTATATATATGCATGCTTCTACTTGTGTATTACCATTTAAGTATGTTATTTGTGATATGGCTGGGAGAACCCGGAGTTACTCCCCACTAACTTTGGCGTTCATGTTTTCAAGGATGAACAGGTTGCTTGGATGGATTTTGCTTGTTGTTTTTGGGTTCGGGTGTGAGCTAGCGGGCGTTGGCCTCGACGATTCACCCCTAGACGTTTCTTAGCTAGTTTGCAAACAACTTTGATATTTGATAACGTTTTGAGAGACTACGTCTCTTGTAGTATATTCTACTTTAGTTTGTATTTATTTGACATTCCTCGTACTTTTATTTTGGCATGTAAAAAGTTTCAAAAATACCGTACTTTCCGCTATATAAATCGCATGCTTGTTATGTTTTACTTCCGCTATCGAGAGGGTTGTCACAGTTGGTATCAGAGCCTTAACGCTGCCGACGGACACACAAGAACCCTAAACTTAAATTACTTGACCTTGAAATAATAAATGAGAGATGGGTAAAATTAAGGACTTTACTTGGTAGTCTATTTGTTTATGCTAAGTGTTAGGATTAACTTGATTTGTTTTTGTCTCTTATGAAGATGGTTAGACCTCGAGTAGTAGAGCTTATGCTTCCCCTCAAGCTTATGCTCAAGCTCAAGCTCAAGGTTGCTTTTGTAACCATTGTAGACATCCACGCCACCCCGGTGTAGGATGCTTTAACCGACCTTATGTTTGCTTCTTTTGCCAGAAGAGTGGTCACCGTTATCATGATTGCCCCGATCGGAAGTTGCCCTCTCCAATTGCCAAACCCAAGGGATCTATCTTTGTTCTAAGCCGAGCCAAAGCCGATGCTCATCCGGAGATAATTACGGGTATGTTCTCAATCTTAGATCAATCGTACCTTATTCTATTTGATACCGGTGCATCTATGTCCTTTGTGTCTTCAACTTATGTTGATAAGTTATCTATCGAGGCTACTTCTAGTAAGGATACTCCCATATCCTTACCATCCGGAGAAATTATCTCATGTTCTACTCTTTACCCAAATGTTCCAATCTCTATTGCGGGTACTATCTTTCCCACTAATCTCCTTAAGTTTCCTCTAGGAGAGTTCGATGTAATTCTAGGTATTGATTAGCTAGCATTGTAACATGCTAGATTCGAGTGTAGAGATCAAAAGATTTATTTAAAGAGTCCTTTAGGAGTTAGAATAACCTATAAGGGATCTCATTCCCGAATGGGTGTACAATTGATTTATACAATGAAGTTGGTGAGTATGGTAAGAAAGGGTCACCAAGCATTCTTGTGTATTATGACTTCTATAACTACCTCCTTACCAAAGATTGAAGACGTGCCTATAGTATGTGACTTTGTTGATGTATTCCCCGAAGACTTGCCCGGGATCCCTCCCGAGCGCGATGTTGAGTTTTCCATTGATCTTGTACCCGGATCCGGACCCATAGCTAAAGCTCCATACCGTATGGCTCCAACCGAATTGAAAGAGTTAAGGAAGTAACTTGATGATATGATTGAAAAAGGTTTCATTCGACCGAGTACCTCACCTTGGGGTGCTCCCGTTCTCTTTGTGAAGAAGAAAGATGGTTCCATGAGACTTTGTATTGAGTACCTTGAGTTGAACCGAATTACAATCAAGAACAAGCATCATTTGCCAAGAATTGAAGATTTGTTCAATCAACTAAAGGGTGCTTCTACTTTTTCCAAGATTGATTTGAGATCCGGATATCGCCAAATTCCCGTTCGTGATGCCGATATACCGAAGACCGCTTTTAGTACAAGATATGGTCACTTTGAGTTCAAGGTGATGCCCTTTGGATTGACTAATGCTCCCGCTATTTTCATGGATCAAATGAACCGCACTTTTAGTTAGTATCTTTACAAGTGTGTAGTGGTGTTCATCGACGACATCCTTATTTTCTCCAAGACCGAAGAAGAGCATGTTGATCGGTTTATGTCGCGGTCCCGATACAAAAATAATTACCCGCACTTAGGCTAACAACATAAGGAATGTAATTAGGGAAGTAGGGTGTCGATCCTCAGGGAGTACGTGTTAACTATGAATTGCTATGGAATGATTTTCATTTAAGTTCGAGTCAATTGAGGTGGTGGTCTAAACTATTAACATAAAATAAAATGACAAGTATATAAAATGACAATATGTAAATGACGGATATGTACATTGCAATATGTAAAACTCAAAACAGAAGACTTACCCGATCGGGTTGTCACGTACCCGATCGGGGAAGTTCTCTGATCTGAATGACAACAATTAAATTCTAACTAAAGACGATATTTAAACGACAATATTGAAAGGCTATCTAACTAGACTAATAAACTAAATAATAATAATAAAGTAAACTATCTAAGAACGGAAATAGAAAGACGATAAAGTAAACTAACTAGATAACAATAAAATAAACTATCCAAAACGGTAAAATAAACTATCTAATCAAATTGAAATAGTGAAAGAGAAACACATGTAAAACTAATTAAAAGTTTCACTGATACCAACATTAGAATTACTATGATTGTCTAGGCCTTGTAGCGGTATATTCCTTTCGGATTCGTACCGACCTTTTAGTGGGTCCTAACGTCCTCTCAGCATGGTTAGGTCACTAAACCCCTATTGGCAGTCCTAATTCCCATCCCAACTCTCGTTATAAAGATAGAAATTGACTAATACAAATAATTGTTTATGGCCACTAAACATAGTTATAGAATTTGACACAACCAAAGGAAGAAACAACTAGATGGTTCAAAAGGTATCTACTCTTCTTTTATTTCATTTAACTCGTAAATCATTTCAAGATTACAACTCTATTTATTTTATGTACACAATGTTAATCTTACAATATTAGAATTAATCTAATTTATGTAGTCATGTGATTAAGTATATTAATAAGAAAAAGATGTAGGAAATTAGACTATGAAATATAAATACTAGAGTGATTATGGTGATTATATTAATAGTGATTCTAGTGATGAGATCTATGATTATATGATTAGGTAAAATATAATGTGACATCTTAAACAATATTTCAGTTTTAACTAGATTAATTTTAGATTGATTTCCTAACAACAACAGTATGAAAACAATACTAATTAGTTTAAGGTTCATGATGAAAATTGCATAGTAAAAGATAGAGAATTACCGAGTTTGGAATATGAATATGTAAGAATGAAAGTAAAGAACAAATACCCAATAACAAAAGCTATGAAAACACTAGAGAAATACTAAGAAATAAACTATATTCTAAAACTTGTAAGAAAGAAATAAACTATGAAATGTGTTATTGTATGAAAGTATGCTAAAAGATATAAAAAGATGATAAGAGATAAGTATATGATGATGAGATATGAGATGATAATTGTGTGTGATGATCATTGGCTTTTATAGGGCTGCATGGCTGCTGATCCCTCGTCCAAGTTCATACCCTAGTCAAAGCATTAAATCACTCATTTAAGCTCGGTTGAAGAAGAGCTAAGTAACGTCCATTTGCAGAAATACCCGATCGGGTAAATGGTAATCCGATCGGGTAAGTGTGCAGGATGGATTCTTCCGTCTTTTCGTCTTAGGCACGGAATCCTATGCCTTGGTCTTGGTCAATGCAATACGAAATTGGGCTTGGGCTGATCTTCTTTTGACTTGGGTTGATGTTTCCTTTTGAAGTTCAAAGCCAAAGTCCAAGATAAATCCAATTGAGGAAGGATGTAGCGGAATCGTAATCAAATCGTGAACTGGCTATCATCAATTCCTCGAAAACTCGTATCCTAGTGTCTTTGCTCCATAAAGTAGGAAAATATGGCAAAACCGCTTCATTTCCTATAAAACGAGTCAAAACACGCAAAACAACTAGAATAGCAATATTAGCTCGTTAATCACTTAACAAAGTGCATAAATCGCATAGAAATTGAGCTAAAACGGGGGATAAATCAGTACAAAATATCACTTATCAAACTCCCCCAAGCTAAACCCTTGCTTGTCCTCAAGCAAACATAACAATCATAACTAGGACAAGGGTAGCTAACAATGATCAATCTATCTTACAAATCTCAAATAGTAAGCTTCTACAAGTAGATGTATAAAAAACCCGTAACAACAAGGGCGAAGGAAAATGCGTATCATGGTTGAGATTTACATAACGGCGCAGCATAGAAAATATTCTTTGGACCTTTTCAGCTCTTGCATGATCTCATTGACAATGGACTTTCACGGTACACTCCTCACTCAAATTTTTGTAAAATAGGAAATATTGGGTTAAATTTGAAGTGACACTCACCTATCTACAACTTATAAGAATGTGCCCGCAGTCTAGTATGGTAGACAATCCAAAATCATTAAGTAAAACTAATCATGATCAAAATATAATGTAGGAAGCATTAGAAAAGTAAATAAGAGGCTTGGGAAATTTGGGTAAGAAAGTGGACAACCGATTTTGGTCATGTGGAGCTTAAAGTCAAGCTAGTAATAACCAAATGTGTAGTGGATACTTAATCCAAGTCATACCAATACCCATCAACAAAAGTCAAAGCCAAAAGCAGCATATTGGCTTATTAAACATGAAAAATCAAGTTACGACTTCCCATAATTTTTCTCTCTTTTCTTTTCATGGAAGAGTTTTCCCTCTTTTCTTCTTTTCTTTTTTTCTTTTTTCTTTTGAGCTTTCAATTTCATTCTTCTTTTTTTCATCATTTTTCTAAGCTCTTAATTTTTCTTTTCTCTTTCACATCAGAACCCGGGAATCAGCAATCCCGAGACAAGTTCACACCAAATGGTGGCATTATCAGAACATCGCAAAAGCACAGAACACCCCTACACATATAGTTGGTTACTAGCTCAACAAAGGTAGGCAATATTATAATGTAGCTAGAAAGAAGGGTGTTTTTGCGAAATGTGAACAAGAAATTGAATGGCTTCAAAATGTAGATCATGATAGTAGTACTTATAGAAAATGGAATAAAAACCATACTTATGCGTTTTGATGTAACACAGACTATAAGGAGACACTACTCACTCCTAAACTGGGATCGGGTTCAGATGTACCGACCACTGGAGGCTCTACCTTACAATATGAGTAGCTTGCCAAAGTCAAGATCAAGCTTAATTAAGTCCAAATGCAATTTTCTACCTACTGTGTACAAGGCATCCCCATGAATGCACAATTCCTCATAATATAACGAAACATCAGCTTATAAAAACTACAAATTGAGAAATGTAAGATGGAAATGTTTTTTTTTTTTTGTGTTTTTTTTTTCAATAAAAACTAAAAAGAAACTAAGAGAATTAAAAGAAAATAAAATAAAAAATAAATACAAATCTAAATGCAATCCTAAATGCAAATCCTCCCCCAAGCTAAAACTTCACATTGTCCTCAATGTGCAAGCAATTATAACAGAAACAAACCGAGAAACGGCTGGTAGCACATGGAACAGAGAAACGATATGAAATTCTAATGGGAAAAGGGCTTAAAAAGAAAACTAAAAATGCGAAAAATAAGGGAAAGAAATAAAATTCTTACAAAATGTTTAGCCTCCCCCAAGCTAGTATAAACAAGGGGAGCTCATCATCCTATCACAAAGGCCACCAGCTACGGCCTCTCCTCTCAGAAGAAGGTGGCTCGGATGCGGATCCAGAAACAGCTGTATAGTAGGTATCATCTGCAGAATAATAACTACCACGAAAAGTAATGATCCCGGTTGGGTCGCTGGCTCCTAAGGATTGGTACTCTTCTACTTGATGTGTAACAACCCGGATTTTTAAAACAAAAGAAATGACTTAATAATAAATAATCCATCAGAGTACAAAGATGAATAGGGTCAAGGTGGCGGAAACACCTGACCAATCCGGATCGATACTCAAATCCAAAACTAAACTAATACATTATTAATAGTTCTTAACTTAATTAAATTCCTAAATAAATTATTCTTCTCGCCACAAGTCTTTCTAGCACAACATCCAGACAAGCAGCAACCAATTGAACCTGAGAATGGGGGTCGACAATCAGTCGGGAGTAACTAGATGCTCTCCCAGTCATGTTTACAACAGGCTGAATTAATAACAATCTATAATAACAGACAGTAATCATAAATGACATGTGAAGCAATCTATACTATATGACGTACATTCGAACTTACCAAGACTGAACGAAACCTATATGAATGCAATCCTGCAGACCTAGACCATATGCAACCACTAGACCATGAATACATCTAAGACCCAAAGTAGCACACGATCCACAGCAACGTAAGGCACAATGCTAGCATGAAAGCATAGCGAATAGAGCGAACGCCCGTTAGAGCGTATAACCACTGCCTCTAACTTGCCAGAGCGTATAACCACTGCCTCTAGCTGACGGAGCGTATAACCATTGCCTCCATCGGTGTGGAGCGTATAACCACTGCCTCCACGGTACTATGTATAGCGTATAACCACTGCCTATATGTCTAAGACCTGGCCAGACTCTCGATGCATTAACTGTACATCGAACGACACTCGGGGACCAGAGCGTATAACCACTGCCTCTGACCAATCCCGACCATAGACCAAAATAAACCCCCGAAGGGTAGCGTTTGTTCATTCCGAATAGTATATAACTGATACTACCGTCATCTATTCAACCAGCAACAAACAAATGCACAATATAACTGACTATAGAAACCAATGCGTGAACTACATCACGACTCAACATAGGAACAATATAACTGACTGTCCAACAATGCGTGAACAATGTCACAACTCAACTCAAGAACAGTATAACCGACCGTCCAACAATATAAGAATAAGAATAACCAATACGATATGCAATCATAGCGTTAAAGTCCAGCTGACTATAACACTACACATAAACAAGCACGGATGACTAAGGTTATAGTATCTTGACCTATAACATTACACCTCAAAGGTCATGTTATAGTTCGAGTTACCATAACACCAAACACAAAAGCATATAACACCCAATGTTATAATACCACCAACTATAACCTTCACTAAACTTTAGTGAAGTTATAGTAACTTCAGCTATAACTTTGGTTAAGCGTGTCAGGTTATAGTATCATCAACCAAAACCTTCCCTTAACTCCAGCAGAGTTATAGTACACCACCTATACCTTTGGTTAAGCTTACCAGGTTATAGTATCATCAACCATAACCTTCACTTAACTTCATCAAAGTTATAGTACCTTCAGCTATAACTTCCACTCAACTTTAGTGAAGTTATAACACTTCAAGCTATAACTTTATACGTGCGAGGTTATAGTATCATCAACTATAACTCTCTTCCGTCACGGGTTAGTCCTCTATAACACCATCACCGAGGGGTCGACTCCACGTAGAGCTGATCAACTTCGGCCGGCCCGTTTGGCCCTACCCGTTTGGCCCGCTACTTAAGCGGGCTTGGACAAGAAGAAATTAAAAAAAATTATTTGACGGACGGGCTAAGCTCGGCCCGCTATATTTCGTGGGCGGATATGGACATGATTAAGAAGCCCATGGACAAGCCCGCCAAGCCCGCTAAACATATATAAAATTAAAATATTATGTTTCATATAAACAAAAAGCTAATAAAGTAAAAATATACAACAAGAGTAAATGAAATAAAACTTGTATTAGTGATAAAGTAAGTAGTTATAATTTTTTTTATAACGTTACTTTTTTTGGAGACTTGTAACTTCAAAATAATCATGTTTAATTGTAGAATTTGTATATGTTAAGTTTAGTTTGCGATGTTTTAGTTAATTCGGAATATATGTGAAGTCTAGTTTAGCCTTAGTTTTATTAAAAAAAATTAGTTTTATATATTTTACATTCAAGCCCGCAAGCCCACGGACAAGCCCGCTAGCTTAAACTAGGCGGACATGGACAACCGTAGTAAGCTCGCTTAAGCGGGCTTGGACAAGGAATATTAGGCCCGCTGGACATTTTTTCAAAGATAAGCCCGGCCCATGTCCGTCCAAGCCCGCAAACGATCACCTCTAACTCCACGGTACAAACCGCCATGTCACCACAACGAGTCTTGTTATAGTACACCGCACCATAACGTCACTTTCAAAGTTATAACTCAAATAGGTATAATTAGGGTAACTTACATGCAAAGGTATAGCAACTTCAGCTATAACCTCAATGATGTAAACCAAACTCTAATTTCTCAACATAAGCAAACCCTAGCCTCTCCCACAAGGAGGAGGCCGAAACCCTAGGCCACGGCAACCTCACGGCCGCGCCACCACCAACAAAGCTAGGGTTCGCGATTTGAACCCTAGTTCGCGCACCAAATAAATAATTGAAAATAAAATAACAACATAAATATTAAATGCAATTAAACATGTGAATCATAAGCATAAATAACCACATAATCAATTAATCATACAATCAATCATTATATCATGTTAATAATTCACTTTCTATAAACATAATTAAAGGAAAACACCTAGTTACCTTTTTAGCGTAAAATCTACGATAAATCTTCTTCTAGAATATAACAATCTTCCTCCGGATTGTCCACAAAGCCTTCACCATCATCATCAACACGTACCAACAATAATAATGATCCTAATTAATAATCTAGCACATAAAACTACGAAAAGATGGAAATAAAATATAAAACTTACAACGATTGAAGAATAGATTGGCTAGGATCGATCTAGGAACGAAGATGAATGATTTATGATGGAGAAATATGGAACAAGGGCACGAAACCCTAGGCAAATGGCAGCAAACACACGGCACAAAGGAGAGGAAGAGAGGAGAGATTTAGGTTTAGGGTTTTCAAATAAAAGAAAGGGAAGGAGGCTAGGTTTAGCTTGGTATTTATAGAGAAGCTAATGGGCACTAGGGTTTATTTAGAAAATAGGCCCAATAAGAAATAATAAGGAGGATTTGGCCCAACAATTAAGTTATACTAATATTAGCCACAACTTAGACTAATAAAATAAGGATTTCCGAGAAATAATTAATTAATTTGAATAAAATAAATAGCGGAAATTCTAGGGTGTTACAATCCAACCCCCTAAAAAGAAGTTTCGACCTCGAAACTGGATAGGGTAACTACCTTACTCAAAAAGATGCGGATACTTCTCCCTCATCGAAGCTTCAGTCTCCCAAGTCTCTTCTTCAAACCTCTGACTCTTCCAAAGAACTCGTACCAAAGGTACTACCTTATTCCTTAACCTCTTCTCTTGACGATCCAAAATACGGATAGGTATCTCCTCATACGTCAAATTAGGTTCAAACTCAACCACATCGGCTTGCAAAACATGATAAGGACCACTACGATAACGCCTCAACTGAGATACATGGAATACGTCATGTACCTTCGACAAATTCGGAGGTAAAGCCAACCTATAGGCTACCTCGCCAACTCTCTCGAGCACCTCATAAGGTCCAATATACTTAGGACTAAGCTTTCCCCTAATCCCAAATCTCTTAACACCTTTCATAGGTGACACTTTAAGGAACACCTTATCGCCAACTTCAAACTCAATCGGCCTACGACGCAAATCTGCATACGTCTTTTGACGATCCTGCGCTGCCTTCAACTTTTCACGAATCAATCTCACCTGATCAATAGATTCCTGGATTAACTCGGGTCCAACTACTACCACATCACTAGAATCATCCCAACATAAAGGACTACGACACTTCCTTCCATAAAGTGCCTCAAACGGAGCCATCTGAATACTAGCTTGATAATTGTTATTATAAGAGAACTCAACGAGTGGCAAACTCTTTTCCCAACCAACCTGGAACTCCAATGCACAAGCTCGCAACATGTCCTCTAAAGTCTGAATGGTCCGCTCGGTCTGACCATCAGTAGCAGCATGGAAAGCCGTACTCATCTTAAGCTCACTGCCCAAAGCTAACTGCAGCTTCTTCCAAAATTGGGAACAAAACCTCGGATCACGATCGGAAATAATATCCTTAGGAACCCCGTGCAGACGAATAATCTCACGCTGATAAGTATTAGCAAGTTCCTCGAGACTCCAAGTCTCCTTCATTGGAATGAAATGCGCAACCTTGGTTAAACGATCAACCACAACCCAAATAGCATTCATTCCCCTCTGCGATCTTGGTAAACCCATGACAAAGTCCATCGAAATCGAATCCCATTTCCAAGTAGGAATCTCCAATGGTTGTAGCAAACCACCAGGTCTCTGATGCTCAAACTTGACCTTCTGACAAACGAGACAACGGCTCACGAACTCGGCGATTTCCTTCTTCATCTTAGGCCACCAAAAGCGTAGCTTCAGATCCTTATACATCTTATCACCACCAGGATGAACGGAATAGGGTGTACTATGAGCCTCTTTGAGAATCTTACCCTTCAAGACCTCACAATTAGGTATACACCATCGACCGCGGAATCGCAAACCATCATCAGGTGCGACCATGAAGTCTTTGGCTCTACCTTCACTTAAAGCGACTCGGACTCCTTCAAGGAAGTCGTCCTCTCGTTGCTTAACCCGGATCTCATGTAGAATCTCAGGTTCAGCAATCATTGCGCCCAAGTTCAGAGTACCAGGAAGAACCACCTCAAGGCTCAACCTTTGGAACTCTCGGCTCAACTCATCAGGTATCACCATAACCGAACTCAAAACAGGACAAGTCTTTCGACTCAACGCATCGGCAACCACGTTCGCCTTACCCTCATGGTACTGCAGCTCGATTTTATAGTCATTCAGAAGTTCCACCCATCGCCTCTGCCTCATGTTAAGATCTCTCTGAGTGAAGATATACTTCAAGCTCTTATGATCCGTATAGATGTTGCAAGAAACTCCATACAGATAGTGTCTCCACAACTTAAGTGCAAACACCACAGCTGCTAACTCAAGATCATGAGTCGGATAATTCACCTCGTGGACTTTCAACTGACGGGAAGCATAAGCCACGACCTTAACCTTCTGCATCAATACATAACCTGGAGTGTAAACTACTAAGGTTCACAAGTTTTAAGTGACTTGATTAGCTTGACTCAAACTGAATACAATATCAAGTAACAAGGGGTGTTGTTTTAGGGATTGTGAGTTATTTTAGCTGAAAGATACAAGGGATATGACTTGGAGACAATCCTCTACAGCAAGGCACAAGAGAAAAGGACTCAAAGACTAGTTTAGAGACAGTTTTCAAGTGTTACAGCAAAGCACAAACACCCTAGACTAGACTCAATAGCAAGTAAGTTAATCACAGCAATGCACAGATATAACTTGACTCACAATACAAGGCACTGATCAAACACCTTGAAGATGTATCAGGCTTGCTTCAAACTACAGCTCTTAGCACAAGTTTGATAGTTTTGAGGGATTTCTCAAAGTTCATTCATTCATAAAGTCTGCTTACAACAATCATACAAGACCCCTTTATATAGAGAGGTTGATATCTTGTGAGCCATTGGATGAATAGATCATCCAAGGGCTAGCTTAGGATCTAAACTACTTCTACTGACACTAATTAAGAGCCTCACAATAGGACGAGCTCAACAACTGATAAGAACAGACACAAGACACAAAAGAAAAAAACAGACTGAACAAAAGCAAATAAAGCAGTTTTGGATTTTTCCTGAAATGGAAATCTGTTGCTCTTGTTGTCTTACTGCCTTGCCTGGGTGTGTTGCTGCTCCTTGGGACTCTCTACTCTTACTCTAACTTAGATAAGACCTGCCTTGGACGATGACAAGTTGACTTAAACAAAAGGAAGCCACAATCTGACATGTACCTTCTCTGTTTTTAGTTGTTTGCTGGACTCTAACTTGGGGTGTCTGTTTTCACGAATTTTTACTAGACTTCAAAAGGGTTTGTCCTGGGCAAACTTGTAGCTTAATGGGTTGGCTTGATGGTAGGCCATGGTGGGGGTGGTTGGGATGCTCTGGTGTACCTCCTAGATACAAGGTTTGTGAATTGGTCTGTCTGTGCCTGAAGGTTTTTTTGTTTGTCTTGTGTGGGTAATGTGGGTTGTATTGGGGTTTGGCATGGTTTGTTGAGTCTTGGACTGTCTTCTTCATTGGGGTGGCTTGGCTTGGGTTGTTCTTGACTTGTCATAACTTGTTGTTTAGACCTTGTAACTCAAGCTTCCATCTGAGGGGTCAAGCTTGTTTTGTATGTGGTTTGATCATCAAGACCCTTTGGGTGAGCTCCTGCTGCAGCCTCCCCAGGTTGAAAAGGGCTTGACCTCAAGCCTGTGTCTTCCTCCCCCTCAGAGTCTTCATAGAAAGGACTAAGATCTCCCACATTGAATGTTCCATGGACTGCATACTCTCCTGGTAGATCAATTTTGTAGGCATTAGGACCTATCTTCTCTATGACTTGAAAAGGACCATCTGCTCTGGGCTCTAGCTTGTTCTTTCTCTTGGAAGGGAACCTTTCTTTCCTTAGGTTGATCCATACTAGAGCTCCTGGTGCAAAGTCTTTCTTGGTCTTAGGAACCTTGGCATTCTTCTTGTACAGATCATTAGCTTTCTCAATTTGTTTCCTGACTGATTCATGGAGCTTTAACATTTGTTCCACCCTCTTCTTGGCATCATAGTGGACTTCTGACCTGCACATATTAGACAAACTCAAAGGCATTAAGGGGTTAGTACCATAGACCACTTCAAAGGGGGAGTGGCCTGTGGCTGCTGAGGGAGCTCTATTGAAAGAGAACTCTGCTTGAGCCAACTTTAAGTCCCAGTCTTTGAGAGATTTGCTGACTATACACCTCAAGATTCTTCCCAAGGTCTTGTTAGTCACCTCAGTTTGGCCATCAGTTTGAGGGTGATGGGAGGTACTAAACAATAACCTAGTGTTAAGCAGTTTCCACAATGTCCTCCAGAAGTGGCTCATAAACTTTGTGTCTCTGTCAGACACAATGGTCCTTGGAACTCAATGTAACCTCACTACCTCATCAAGGTATAGCTCTGCCACACTCACAGCATCCTCAGTCTTCTTGCATGCAATGAAATGTGCCATCTTACTGAACCTATCCACAACCACCATGATAGAATCCTTCCCTCTTGCTGTCCTAGGCAATGCCATTATGAAATCCATACTAACATCCTCCCAAGGCCTATATGGGACTGGTAGGGGAGTGTAAGGTCCTGCTTGGAAAGAACTCTTGGCCTTTTGACAAACTCCACACCTTCTGAGCACTATTTGAACCTCTCCCATCATCTTAGGCCAGTGGAATTGATCTTGTAGTATGTCCACAGTTTTCTGAACCCCAAAGTGTCCTCCAAGGCCACTCCCATGTACCTCCTTGATCAATAGGTTCCTATAAGATCCTCTGGGAACACACAGCTTGTTTCCTTTAAACAAGAATCCATTTTGCAAAGTGTAGGGTGAATCAATGGTTCTTGTTCCCTCTTTCTGTGCTAACCAATCTTCTGCAAAGTCTGGATCTTCTTGATACATGTCCTTCATGAACTCAAAGCCAAGAACCCTTTGCTCCATGGTTGATAGCAGAGTGTACGTCCTAGACAATGCATCAGCCACCACATTTTGCTTGCCCTCTTTGTATTTGCTAGAAAAGGTGAATGACTGGAGGAACTCCACCCACTTAGCATGCCTATGACTGAGCTTATGTTGACCTCCTATGTACTTCAATGCCTCATGATCAGAGTGTAGGACAAAAGGCTTGGGCTTTAGGTAATGACTCCAATGCCTTAGAGCTCTGACAAGAGCATAGAACTCTTTATCATATGTAGAATAGTTCAGCTTGGCACCACTTAGCTTTTCACTAAAATAGGCTACAGGTTTCTTCTCTTGGATGAGGACAGCTCCAATTCCCACTCCACTTGCATCACATTCAACCTCAAATAGGCAATCAAAGTTTGGCAATCTTAGGATAGGTGCACTGCACAAGAGCTTCTTCACGTGTTTGAAAGCCTGTAAGGCATTCTCAGTCCAAGTGAATTCTCCCTTCTTCATGCACTCAGTGAGAGGTGCTGCAATGGTGCTAAAGTCCTTAATGAATCTTCTGTAGAAGGATGCTAAGCCATGGAATCCCCTTACTTCTGTAATACTCCTAGGGATAGGCCAAGACTGGACTGCCATGATCTTGTCTTGATCAACTGAGATGCCTCTACCAGATACCACATATCCTAGAAACTTGACTTCCTCAGTCATGAAGGTGCACTTCTCAAGCTTCCCAAAGAGCTTGCTCTCCTTAAGTATTTCAAACACAGCCTCAAGATGCCTCAACTGATCATCCTTGCTCTTGCTGTAGATGAGGATATCATCAAAGTATACCACCACAAATCTCCCTAGGCAAGGCCTAAGCACCTCTGTCATCAATCTCATGAAGGTACTTGGGGCATTTGACAGGCCAAAGGGCATGACAAGCCACTCATAAAGGCCATGCGTTGTTTTGAAGGCTGTCTTCCACTCATCTCCTTCTCTGATCCTCAATTGATGGTAACCTTGCCTCAATTCAATCTTAGAAAAGAACCTTGAGCCACTTAGCTCATCCAACATGTCATCAAGCCTAGGTATAGGGAACCTATACTTGACTGTGATGTTGTTGATAGCCCTGCTATCTATGCACATCCTCCAAGTTCCATCCTTCTTAGGAACCAACAATGCAGGCACAGCACAAGGGCTTAATGACTCCCTTACAAACCCTTTACTCATCAACTCTCCAACTTGCTTTTGCAGCTCTTGTGTAGCCTTAGGATCACATCTGTAGGCTGGTCTATTAGGTAGTACAAACCCTGGCACAAGGTCTATTTGGTGTTCAATCCCTCTCAAAGGGGGTAAGCCATCAGGAAGTTCCTCTGGAAACACTTCCTTGAACTGATCAATGAGGGGCTTAACATCTGCAGGGATCACCTTAGACTCCTCTTCCTGAACTTCTTTTGATATCAGCATTACTATAGGTTGCTCCTCACTACACTCCTTGACCATTGCTGACTCAGATAGAAATACAACTCCACTAAAATCCTCAGCCATACTTGGACTCCCATAGCTCTTCTGGTGTGGTGGCAAGGGGGCTAATGTCACCTTTCTGCTCCCATGCTTGAAAGAATAGGTATTGCTTCTTCCTTGGTGTATGGAGCTTTTATCAAACTCCCATGGCCTTCCTAATAGCAAGTGACAGGCATCCATTGGAACCACATCACACAATACTTCATCCTTGTACACACTGCCAATGGAGAAAGGGCCCATGCATTGCTTATCCACCTTAACCTCTGCTCCCTTACTCAGCCATCTCAACTTATAGGGGTGAGGGTGATCTTGAGTGCTCAACTTCCGCTTATCAACCATAGTAACAGAAGCCACATTGGTACAACTACCTCCATCTATAATAAGATTACAAAC
>JAIUZE010027164.1:0-12914 GCA_022085475.1 Heliosperma pusillum | reverse complement strand
TACAAAAATAATAGTTGAAGTTACGCTCGTAATGACTGAAGTAACTTGTCTTAAAGGTACATACATTCAAATTTATATATTTGAAATAACATTTTAGTTTGAAGTTACACAAATAAAGGTTGAAGTTACACTCGTATTGACTGAAGTTACACTCTAAAATCACATAAATTTGTCTTAAAGTTACATAAATTCAAATTTATATAGTCGAAATCACATTTTAGTTTGAAGTTACACAAATAAGGGCTGAAGTTACACTCGTAATGACTGAAGTTACACTCTTAAAAATGCTAAAATCACATAAACTTGTCTTAAAGTTACATAAATTCAAATTTGTATAGTCGAAATCACATTTTAGTTTGAAGTTACAAATATTATGGTTGAAGTTACACTCGTAATAACTGAAGTTACACTCATAAAAAACTGAAGTTACAAAAACTTGTATCGAAATCATTTTCTAGTATAAAGGGACACTAATAAGGTGATGTGCTAGGTAGCACGAACACTTCTACTAACTAGCCGTCCCGTGTCGGACACACGGACACACGGACACCTTATAAGTACGGAATGAGAGGTTGAAAGACTAAAATAGATTGATTAGAAGATGAGTCGGGTGGGAAAACGAGATTAAATTATAGTTAAAGTCAAATTTTACCTTCAATTATTTACATTTAATATCAAATATCAATATAAAAATAAGATTGTACGTTATTTATAACTATAATATATACTCCCTCCTAGTCACTCATTTCTTCCCCTTTCCATTTTACACAAAAATTAAGGAAATGAATTTGGACCACACAAAACACACTACCCCACATACAAATGAATTTAGACCACACAAAACACACAACCCCACATCCAAAAAGGGAAAGAGGGAAGAAAACCCGACTTACCCAATAAGGAAAGAGGGAAGAAATGACCGACTAGGAGGGAGTATATTTTATTAAATTTAAATGTCGTGTCTCGTGTCCTAAATTTCACGAGATGCCGTATCACGTGTTCGTGTCGTGTCCGTGTCCGTGTCCGTGTCCGTGTCCGTGTCCGTTTTTGTGCTACCTAGGTGATGTGTAGGTAGAATTCACTCATTTTGGTTATAATCTTGTCCCTTCATTTTCTTCTCATCTTGTCCATCCATTCTTGTTCTAATCTCATCCCTCAATCTATTTCTAATCTTGTCCATCTATCTCCTTCATCTAAAGACCAAGATGAGGACTCAAAAAAAATGGTGGACTCATAAGAACCTATATTATATATATATATATATATATATAAATGAAACTGAAAAAAAAAAAATAACGAAAGTAAATAAGTTAAACTGGAAAAAAAATCAAAGTAGATAAATGAAATTAAAAACAAAAAATAATCAAGTTATATAAATAACTAAATAAAATAATATTATCATAACTTTCTTACTTGAATTAAGGAAACTAATAACCATCCTTAGTCAAATGACTAATTTACCCTTAATCAAAATAATAATTGAAAAATATTAAATCCACATGTCATAATATGGTTGGTTGTGTATGAAAAAGTCTTACTCATTGTGTATGTGGTACGCTTTTTTAAATAATGCTAAAAAAATAAGTATTTGTCGTTTTGGGTCGGGTTCAAAACTATTTATTAAAATGGTGTCCACGTAGGCTCGGGTTTTCAAAACCTGGAAGACGGAACAAACACGCCATTGGGAATGACGTGTCTTTAAATTTTTATTTTTGGAAAAAAAAAAATTGTACTGTTCATAGACACGCCAATGGCGTGTCTCTTTAGAAAACCCGTCATTCCCAACTTTTAGTTTATTTTTTGTAAGTTTGCATTTTCCTACTCATTAGAAACCCGCCAAATGCCAATGGCGTATTTCCTCCATATTTTTGGTTCGCGGGACACCATTTTGATAAATAGTTGTAAAGTCAACCCAAAACGACAAATACTTATTTTTTGAGCATTATTTTAAAAATGCTTTCGTGTATGTGTAGCCTTTTCGGTAGTTACTACCATTCCTTGCTAGATAGGTAATTATTTTGGAAATATTTTTTTACACAAGTCTTGTCATTAATATCATTAAAATTTAAATGTATTACCATTTCCCTATTAGGTAGTCAATTTCAAAAACAAAATGGTCACAAATAAGAAGCAATATAGAACAACTGCCACTACAAGACCTTGATTACAAAAAAAGAACTATTTCAAAATGAGAAATTTGTATTTCACAAATATAAAACTCAAATAATGATTTTTTATTGAACTACTTTCAAAATAAAAGTGACAACAAATACAAAATGTTAACATGTACTGAATAGTGTCAAGATGTCACATATTTGTCTTCCTCTCACATTCAAACAATAGAGGAGATTGAACCACTTTATAAACCAATGGATTATTTCGCCCATTGCCAATTGATTTTGGGATGTAACATTTTTGGATTTATGAAATGAACATTGTTTGGTGGGCTCGAAAAGCGACAGCATTTTTGCCCGATGAAATGGGTTCAAAAAAATGGTTGCTTGTGACTTTGTGAGGGGCGGAGAAATAGACGAGACTTGACTAATTCATAAACCAATGAGCCTTTTTCATTCATTGTCAATTAATTTTGGAATGTATCTTCTTTAAACTTATGATATTGGCGCTCTCTCCTCTACGATAACGGTGACTCAAACTCATGTGCAAATCTAAATAGATAATAAAAAATTCTTAATCTTAATTTATAATTATTAAGTAGACAAGTAGTCACTTTCAAAATTAAATATGCCACAAATTTTATATTTCCGAAAGGAAAAAAAGTACTCCGTGTATAAGAAGTATTGGAGATAAACACTCTTATTTCGTTTTTTTATATATAAAATTGCCATCATAAAACTTTTTTTTTGTATAACTGCTCTTCTATAATGTACTTAACTTATTTAATACAACCTTTAACCTGCTTAACCGGTAGAACTTATAAAATTTGATAACTAAAGAAATTTAGGGGGGGAAAAGTAGCATACCACACCAATGTCTGCCCTATTTCATCAACCTTTTGCTTTTTTTTGCATCCAATTGAGTTTAATCAAATGAAGGTATGTATGCTCAGTACTTGAGTGACACACTCTTACGCTATGAGACGGTTCCATCATGTAAATGTGAGACAGTTTCATCGTGTAAAAAAAAAACTATTTTATTAACAATAAATAAATAATTATTTTATGAAAGTTGACAGTCTCACAGTATAAGACGGTCCTATTATGTAGAAAGACTCTCATATAAGACTGTCTTACTTTATATTGCACTAGTCGTCTTTTACTCTCAATCTTATTTTGATTTAAAAAGAGAAAAAAATGGAAAAATTAAATAAACCATTAATGTACTCATGAAAATAAAAAGTAGTATTATGGTGAGTAACCTGTAATTGCAGGTTAAGCAAGTAACAAAATGGCAATTAAGAAAATAATGTGTATTACATAGTGGAATGTATAGAAAAAAAATGGCATTAGGTGCATTTTACTTGGAAGTAATGTCAAATATTAATGGAGAGCAACCCAAATTGCTATATCCCGCCCCTATATTACTCATCCCGCCCCCTAATTTCATTTCACTTTACAATTTTGCCCTTCTCACTAAAACATCTCTCTAAATTCATTTTTTCCGTTAATTCGAAATAAAATGAGTGACGATAATGAATTTTTCGATTATCTTTATAATTCGTACAATAATTAGATAACGAACCTCGATTTGCAAACGATTGGAACGCGCAACAACATTATCGTTATAACGATGAATACAATAATTATTGTTACGGCGAGGAAAGCGGTTATGATGATGGGAACGACAATACAGGTCACGAAAATGACGAGGAGGAACGGGATAACACAGAAAATGAAGATGAAGATTGTTGAAACACCGGAAATGCGACGGTACATTTCGATTTACGAATTTCCATTTTCCGATAGCAATCATTTAAATTTTTACAAAAAAATGCCGATTAAAAACTTTAAAACTTCAAATGGCCATAACTTTACGCTCGGGTGTCCGTTTTCGATAATTTTTTTTTTCAAATCGCTTATCTCGACGAGGCGAATGCAATGGTAAAAAAAAAAAAAAAAAAAAAAAATTGTTTTCAGTGGCCCATTCGTGTGAAACACACGAATTGGCCCGGGCCGATTCATGTGATTTACACGAATGGGCCTAGTCCAATTCGTGCAAATCACACGAGTCAGCCTTGGCCCAATCGTGTGATTTACACGAGCTGGCCTAGGCCCATTCGTGTAAACCACATGAATCGGCCCAGGCCAATTCGTGTATTTTACACGAATGGGCCATTGAAAACAATTTTTTTTACCATTACGTTCGTCTCGTCGAGATAAGCGATTTGAAAAAAAAAGTCATCGAAAACGGACTCCCGAGCGCAAAGTTATGGCCGTTTGAAGTTTTTCCGTATTTAATCGGTATTTTTTTGAAAAAAAGTCAAATGATTTTTATTAGTTAGCGTTTTTTATATTAATTATCATTAAATAATATACAAAAATTAACGTTAAAACGATAATTTTGTTCGTTAACACACTAATGTTGTTTAATATTTCAATTGTTTTGAAATTAACGTTAAGCGGTTTTATTTTTAAAGCGGTTTTAAAAATCGAATTTTAAAATAACAAAGGGGAAAGAACAAAAGTTGTTGGTCAAATAACAAAGGGCAAGAAAGTAATTGTAGGGGGCGGGATGAGTAAAATGGGGGGCGGGATATAGCAAACCCCATTTATTAACGATATAATAGACGTAAAGTAAACCATTTACAAATCACATATTTACAATCCATCCTATTAATGAAGTTTGTTAGTAATGGTTGGATGCACAACTAACAGAAATTGGTGAATGGTGGTGCGTATGAGAGAATTGTTTCTGTTTTAAGTTAGATTGGAAACATGATAATATAGAGTGACTTCTGCTTGTTGCACTCTATCATAAGTATATATATATATATCTGTCATTTTTTTGTCATAACAATTACCAATCTTTCTGCAAATTTCAAAAAAAAAATACAATATGCAAGTAAACATATTATGGGCGGTCCTTTTGGTTGGTGTTTTTTTTCAAGAACTATTTTGCTTGGGGGAAGAGCTCGATAATGACATTGTCGGGAAATCTTCAAGCACGGGTCGCGCTATTCGTCGTCTTGGATGGTCAATGTTGTTAGGTTGCTTTTTATTTCTAATATTGGTTACTTTGTATTTTATGTATAAAACTTATTACCAACGTGACCCCGATACACTACTACCGACGGTCCAACCGTCACTACCCCTGGCCACTATATCTCTTCCTCCAACTTACGTTCAACGTAAGTTGAGCGAAGAGGTAACGTAAGTTGAGCGAAGAGATACCTCGAACTTCCCTAGAGGCGTTTACACTGCTGATAGGGAAGTCGAGGCCAAGTTCGGTACGGTAGAAGGTCTTTATCTTATGTGCGCTGAGGAGCCGTTCATAGACGGGGAAGAGTTTATGACTCTTCCGGTTTGTAGGCACCAATTTCACGCTAAGTGTATCGTAAAATGGTTCAACGGCGACAACCGTTGTCCCATTTGTCGGTACGACTACCTAGCCACTTAGACAGTTTATTATCCTTAATTCTAATATTGTTGTAGATAATCGAAAGGATTGTATCAAATTATCTAATTTCTTATTTAAATATAGTTCATTTTACGTAAATATTGTCATTATTTTAAAACTTTTAGTGTAATTGTTTACATGTTTGTTTTACAAAAAATAGGAGTTACAATTCAAGAACCGGTGCACGGGCATATTTGTGCCACAATCAGGGGCAGCTAAGGCCTGAGAGCTGGAATTGGGCCTCCAAAATTTAGGCCCAAACTTGTATACCTTATGACCTCAAATACGTAAAAAAAGAAAAAAAAAAAAAAAAACTAAAAATACAACTGAAAAAGACGTTTAAGATATCAATGATTCACGCCCATTCCTAGGTGTACCATTTTTACTAATATCTTCCTCGCCTCTAAAATACGAGGAAAACCCTTTTGCCCTCGATTTTAAAACTATTACTCATTGAGTAGACTATAGACCCAGAACGTATCACATAATCCTTTTAATGGCCACAATTAGCGGCTAACAATGTATCAAAACTTGCACCATCGCAGTTTAACCTTAGTTTACAAATTAAAAACGACCAATAATGACAGAATGATCTCCGAAGATCCCTGAACAGAGGAGCTTTATTGACTGCAGTACAAATGTTGCAAAAGCTACTATAGCAAACGGACTTGTTCAAGTAATTAATCACCGGTACAAACTTTCAGACCTCAGATTCTCCGCAATTTCAGTTTCCCATCGATCCCCATTCTCAAGCAGCTTCTCCTTGTCATACAGAAGCTCCTGCCACACGTTTACACGTTAAACAGTTTCCAAAATAGCAATGAACTTGATAGCTTGATAGAAAGATATATGAGCAGGAGAGGATGATCAACTGTGTTCCTCTTGCCACCAGCCATTAGTTCACTGGAACTGGACTGGCTAACAAGAGGTTTCGCAAGCTTCTCATAATAGAGGCTCAAAGCTTTGGGTCACCCCAGATATCAGTAATTTTTGTTATAATTAACTTTTTGCATGAGTGAGAATTAAATATATTATCATGGCATAGTGATGAAGGTTGTCATTATAGCTCGGTGACGAGAGCGGCAGAACCTAATTTTGAACTTTCGCACAAGGACCCCACAATCATTTAAGAGTTTAGACAGACCTACCACTCGTCAATATCCAAAATGAATATCAGGACAGCCAAATAATTGGAGAACTAACCTCGTGAGTTTCTGTCGCAAATTCGAAGTTTGGTCCTTCAACAATAGCATCAACAGGGCATGCCTCTTGGCAGAATCCGCAGTAAATGCACTTTGTCATATCAATGTCATACCTTTTAACAATCCAAAAGGAGATCATTCAATAAAATGGTGCTTGTTTTAGAAAATGGTGCATAAAATCTGTAGGAAAAATCAGATATAACTGTATAAGTACCTGGTAGTCCTGCGGCTACCATCTTCCCTTGCTTCTGCCTCAATAGTTATTGCCTGTGCTGGGCACACCTGATATTTACACAAGATAGTAAAGATAAGCTGCCATACATCCAACGGTCCAGTCTAGAGCACAGTATTTCTTTTTGGCATAAATATGCGTAATTGAAATTGGTCAATAACACATGCCACCAAACTGATTTTGAATGAGCAAGACAGTTTGCACCAAACGTGAGAGAGAAAAGCCAGTGAAAAAGGGAAACACGGACGCTCCTCGATGAACTCGAGTTTAGTCGACAGTTGCCTCTACGTGCAAGAAGCAAAACAATTTCTAAAATAACACTTAAACTCTGGGAAAGTCTAAACTAGTTTGTGTATTAATCACTTAGTAGGAGATGAGTCAAGATCCTCTCCATTTCTTTCTTTCAATGGTTCGGATTTAATTCGGTATAAATCGGATGGTTGTAAATTAATTTGAATAAGAAAAGGTAAATGAATGAAAAAAGATATATAGTATAATATGGGTGTATTAGAGAGAAAATGGATAAAATGAAATGGAGAGGATCCAAATTGGTGGGGGATCATATGACACGAGACCATGCGATTGCAAAAAGCAACACTTTAGAGTACATCAAAATAGGAAAGAAAGTGCGAAAACCGACATAATTGGAGACAAATAATACCAGACATAACAAAGCAAAACAAAAAGTTTTAACACAAATTCTCATTTATGACGCATCACAATTCACAAACTTATGACATTTCACAACTGGTTAAAACAATGTTAAGGGGAGGTACTTGTGACTTGCGAGTGTTACAAATTACTTTCCGTGACAAACAAGAATAACCGAAAATTGACAGCGAGAGAGAGAGAGCCACGAGACTCGTTATTATCAAAACCTATCCACCCTAAATCCATAATTTTTTTTTCTTTTTCATGAAATACAAACAAGATAAATGGATATTTTTAAAACACCATGACAGCCATCCAAAGAAACCAAGTCCATACCAAAATATAAAATCATAACCAAAGAAAAAATCACCACTCATTCTAAATGCAAGTCCAATCTAAACCCGTCGCCTTTAAAGGAACATAGAGTAACAAAAATTCCATAATGCCTACGCCTAGGCAAACGGTACCTAGTTTGTTTTGAACTCCAACGATCGGCCAAATCTTGCTTCAGAATGAGGTTAGATACGACCCACACATTGTCATATCTAACTCATTGCTCACTACGCGATCTCAACCTAATCCCAAATTCGAACGGTTAGCCTTACACCATGTTTGGATGGAGAGACTTGGCAGGACAGAAAAGGGAGGAAACCAATTTCATTTACATGGTTAGCAGGCTTGAGTTGGAAGGAAATCGAGGGTAGGGAGAGTAGAATTTCCCTTCCCTCCTCGTACCCAAACAAAGGATGAAGGGGAAACACAAGAGAGTAACAATTGCTTACTGGTCGAGGGTTTATGCATTAAAAGAACCGTCTTCTGAAATTCCGCGTTGTTCCTTGGTACGTCTTCACCATCAATCCCACACCTATTCCAATACCAAGGCAAATGCTAAGGCCTATGCCAACGCCTACTCTTACTCCGGCATTGAAAAACGAAAGTTCTCCATCTTCACCTTCCATATACTCTCCACCTGGATACTGATTACTATATCCTTCAATTTCTGGTTTGTAGTCTGAGTATTCTGGTACCTGTAGAGGGGGTAGATGCAACGGCGTCAAAAATCTCAAAATCAGGGCATCGAATGACCACAAATCTAGCCAAAGTTAAAGCAACACTAAGGAGGAAACAAGTTAACTCACTAATGAAATGCTTACATTTTCATTAAGCTGAATATTCTGTCATATACATAAGCAAAGGACACAAGAATACAAGAAAAGAGAACCGCAGAAGGAACCACATATGGACTTTGAGCCTATATTTGGGTCCACATTGAGCACCCTAAGGCAAGAGTAGAGAGCCATATTTCGCGCTAGTTAATCAGAATACCAGTGGTAACCGAGGGTCAGATGCAGGACAAAGGCTACGAAAAGAGTGATTACTTAATGGTCAAATTCTCAAGAGAGACTACTTTCCACCACAAAATCTCTTCATCAAATTATGATGAACAGTTAGTTTATTTGAAGGTACTGAGGTTAGTAATGTAAGATGAAACTACCGAAAATATTGTCAAAAGAACCAACAATTATCCACTTATTATTTGCAAGGTATCTCCTTACTTTTTTGCACAAAATTGTATTCCCTTCGTCCCAATCATTTGTTTAACTTTGATTAAAATACCCCTCGCAATCAATATAATAGGTAAACAAATGATAATAATTAACATGGATAAAAAGTTACCTCCCGTCTCAACGGAACAAGTCCAATGTCAGTCATATTAGAAAACTACATACAAAAACATACCAAACCTCATCATGATTCGCAACCTTTGTCTTAGGAGTAAGGGTTATTTTTCTGCTAGTAGGCAAGAAGCAAGTGCTTAAAATGATCAACTCATGCACTAATAAGGTGATATCACATTGATCATTCCATTTCAGAAACATCACTACGCAGTCCGCTCATAGAATTAAAATAAATAGCATTACTTCATGCACCACAGCTATATGCTTATATTGCCCCCATTTTGCTTTAGTGGTCAACTTCGGCAGCAAATTTCTCGTAATAAAATATTGTGACGGAAAATATTTGTGATTGAATAAAAAAATGCATACAAAAAATATTGCGATGAAAGTTACATTACAAAAAACGTAATCAAATAATAATGGAATTGAAATGAATAATATATGGTAGGAATTTGAGAGTCGCAAATTTTAAATAGGTTGAAATTGATAAGGAATTGAGTTCAATTCTAATTCCAAATTCTAAGGGTTCCCAAACACTTGAAATGTCTCAATTTTGGAATTCAATTCCAATTCAAGATTCCCAAACATACCATTAAGAAAGTTATATGATCAGCTCAATAAACATTAGTAAATGAAAAAATTCTTAGCTACAAATGTTGTACCACGTCATAGTACACCCAGACAAATGAGATGAGTGAGATACTGCTAAGACTTGATCATATCAAAGTAAAGTCTAAGTGAAATAATAAGGGAACATTCTCATTGATTATGGAAATATGGTATTTTGTACAACAACAATGGCTCCCGCAAATTGGGGGGTAAGGGAGGTAGGATGTTCGCAGTATTACCCTTGTGTTAGAAACACAAAGAGATTGTTTCGGAATGCCCAAAATGAAAATTGCGTCGGGAATTGAATCAAAGGATTGGTACTTCATAAGAGAAGGAAGAGGAGTCACTCTAGTTAGTCGTTTTGCTTTATTCCATCATAATCCATAACCAAAGAGTAACGAGCCTTGAACTCCATTGGGAATGAAAGTAAATTTTCCAAGTAAACCTATAAACAAATTACATAGCAGAAAGAGAAGTGGGTATAGACAATCACGGTTCTCAATGAAGTAGGAAAATACACATAATAACTGCTAACAAATTTCAAAAACGTTTGTAGTATGAGCACCGTGCAGGCTAGGGTAATACTTAGAGAGCCATATTTCACGAGAATGGTGAACTTTGTTAGTGCCTTGGTTTTAAAAGCCGTAACGTAAAAGAACAGAAAGAAGACATATATGGAAATTGCACAGTAGTCTCTCTCGCTAGTTGTTCCTTATCAACAAGGTGTACCATGCCGCTTTGGCTAGTGTCTTATTGTGCCTTGCACGCAAGTGTGCCTAAAACACTTTGAGACTAAGGATAATGTTGTAGGATTGGGGATCATCGTGACTCCAGTGTATTTCAGTGTCTATAATCTCTTGGTAAGAGGCTTAGTCACATTTGCAAGAAGTCTAAAATGTAAAAGAAGGTGCTAAGGCTCTAGGGCCTATAGCGACCAATGATTGGGTATCCATATTCTATTGCTGACAACCAGAACTATTGTTGAAAGAACAGCCACTATCAATAATTTACCATATAATCACTATTCTTAACAAGTTTTCGTTTGACTATCACTAATCACCATCCATTTCAAATTATACAAAACAAGAGACCCGCAAAGCAAAGCTCATGAATATTAACAATATGTGTCAGAAACCCAGAGTCCTGTTCTAGAATAAGGCTTTCTATTCTGAAAGTAGGCAAGACGCAATTTCCCTAGTGCGTGATGATATTCACAAGGTCAGAAGAATTACAAATCGATAATAATATCAGATTACTAAAAGAAAATAAATTGTTTGATTATGCTCTAATTTTGAACTTAATACCTGAACAGCAAGCCCAGATGGAGAAGCCTCTGCGTAGGTCATGTCATTCTCTGGAATAGAATTCAAAACTCCCACTCTCACTTGCTTTCTACGGCCATTAAGATGCAAACTCTTTGTTAACATAATAGGGGTGCCCAAGAAGCATCCAGCAACATATACTTCAATAGTCGGTAACGATAATTCAGATCCCCTTCTCTGTTTCCCCTTTAAGAAACCCGTCCCAGCAGTTGCATCACTATCACAATTCATTCTCCACATACGAGAAACAATATCTGATTCACTACCATCAATAAACCCATTGCTATCACACTTATCCAAAGAGCCTGACAGCAATAGAGTCTCCCTATCAAAGACCTCAAATTTCACACTATTTGTTATTCTCACACTATCCGTGCTAACAAATGTAACTTCTTCTGATTTCCTATCAAGTCGATCTCTCCGAAGAAGAGTTGTTATACCATCAGAATGTATACTAGCTCTAACCCCATTTGCTTCTAAAAGGGTGTTCGGGTCCAATGGTATATGGTTCAATGTAAGGTGATCAGGAGTCGAATCATCAATCTCACATTTGCTAATTCTAACATAAAACACTCTTATATCAAGCCATGATAACCGGGGAGACGTGTTTCTAGGAGTTAAGTTACCATTACTTCCCATATATCCATTGCTACCCACTGTTTCATAGGTACTATCCATCAAACCCCCCTAAACCTTCAACCTACTTGGAGTAAACAACTTAAGAAACACCATAAAGAGAACCTAGACTCCTCGATTTCACAAAAACACTCCTCGAGCCAAGACTCATAACATAGGAAGCCTGTAGCCAATCAAATTATGAATTCAGAATAAGCAAGCAAACTATCATACAATAACAAAAAAACACAAATTCTCATTTAAGACGGGCAATATCCGCTTGAGACGGGTCAAATACATATCAAACCACTTGTTGCCTAGAAAATATCAAAAGTTTCGTCTTATTACCACCATGTGGCAGTATTTGACATGTATTAAACTTACGAATAGTGCTTAAGACGGATATTGGCCGTCTTAAGCGAGACTTGCTGAAAAAACACAAAAAACTGACATTCTAATTTTTTTTTTAAGAAATTGGGTTGTTTAGCATAAGAAAACATCAACAATCAAGCATGAAACTCACCCTTAACCGCGAATTACGAGATCAGATGTACGCAACCTTATTGTTAACACCTTCACAACTAGTAAAGCTGCTATCTCAACCTATCTAGAATACAAACAGCTAGATAAAAGAAGAGATTGAATTCTTCAACCCAAGATGAGCAACCTAAAAGGGTACAAAATTAGCAAAAACTATAAGATTTATGAAAAAAAAACAAATTTTACAATGGACAGAAAGATGTAAGAAGCTAAAAGAGATAAGAAAGTATGGCAACAACATATAATCGACTTCCTCCATTCACCTCCACTCTACCACTTTCATTTTTGCACACTATTCATGAGTCGGCATCTAATTGCAATTTTCTCTCAATATATAAGTGAAAATATATTCATGTGTGATCTTGTTTGATTCGTCTTTACGAGGACATTATTAATATCCAACTTTTATAATTTTTGCAAACACGTAGCTAACGATATTTACCGCGTAAAACACGTCTCGGCAAACGTGAAAAAATAATTTGGTAGAGTG
>JAIUZE010027162.1:0-10588 GCA_022085475.1 Heliosperma pusillum | reverse complement strand
TAATTATCTAAACTGATTTAGAACTCAAAATTAGTCCCCACTAATTTTACTTGTTTTTAATTAGTTTGATTTGATCGCATTTGCTATTTAAAGAGGTTTAATCATAACTTTTATGAATTAAACCCAAAATAAAATGAAAAATCATTAAAATTGAAACAAAAAATATTTGTACATACTGGAACACTTCCAGGAACCTCAAGAACAAAAAAATTTGCCCAAAAAAATTTGAAATGATTTTATGAACAAATAGCTTTATAAGAATCGGTTTTTATCAAATAAAAACCACCAAAAAATAGTAAAATGATGAAACAAATTTTCAAATTTTACCAGGATGATATAAATAATATTATAAAATGTACAAAACATAATCAACTCCAGAAAGTCACGTTTCAATTTTAAGAATAAAATAACTCCTTTAAACCGATTTTTATCCAATAAAAATCAATAACCATGCAATACATGACGAAATATCACGAAAATTTACATACAATATTTACAACATGCATGTGAGAACATATTAAAAATTTGAGGCCAGATTCAACATGCAACTATTTTTAGTTAACTTTTAACATAAAACCGCATGTTAACTCGGTTTTAAAGGCCATAAATCATAATAAATAGCAAATTAATTCGTAAATTCACCAAATTTGACCACAAACATTTTGAGGTCAGTAGGTATGCATGCAAATCAGAAAATTTCGTGAAAACCATTTTTAACATAAATTTTCGATTTTTACTCAAGTTATCGTATAACCCGATTTTAATGCTTAAAATCAACATGCATGCTACAAGCTAGCTCTGATACCACATGAAAGTTCATAGACCCTAATTAGACTCCTCTAATTAGTTACTAAATTACTTGTTAATTTAGTGTTTAATAAAGATCTATGTAACATGCATGCAAATTAAAATGCATAATAAAAAGTAAGAAGAAATTTCCTTACATTGGGAAATTTCGGTTTATATGGGCACAACAAGAAACACCTTTCTTGTTGTTCTTGTGCTAGAAAGAAATAGATGATCCTCCTTGTAATCTTCAAATTAGAAGACCTCCTTTAAGAAGCACCCAAGAGAAAACCCAAACTAATCACTTAGTTTTTGACTAGAAAACACAAGTGATAAGATGAACTAATATTAGATTTTATTACTACTCTAGTAATAGGAAATATTAGTGTTTGAGAGGTTTTTAGAGAGATGAGGATTTTAGTGAGATGTACATGCAAAATAAGAATGAACAAGTAAGCAAAAATGAACAACAAAATTGTCTATTTAAGGACACTATGGTCCGGCCAAGAGAGCCTATGTGGCCTCTTATTTTGCTTAAAATAATCCCATGCAAATTGGTTGAGTGTAGATGTGAATTAGAACATGATCATGTGTCATAAACATGACATGATCACATGTTGTAGTATGATACAAGAAACAACAACCATCATGTTATACACTACATGAATTTCGGCACCCACTAGTGTCATGTGGTCCATTTTGATTTTTGATATTTGTCCCACAAATACTTATAATCATATGTTTAATTATCTTGTATAATTAAGGGTTAATTTGATCATATAACAATTATATGACTCAAATTAATAAATAATATACACTTAACTTTTAAGTGATATTTTATCATTATATCAATATATAATGGGTCCCACAATGCCTAGTTAGATTATTTTACAACTCCTTGTAAATATAATTAACTAATCACCTCTACCTCAAAGTATATGCATAACCTCAACTAATTTAATGAATTAACTATTAATCATTAAATTAAATCTTATTTAATCGTATTAAAATAAGACGTAAAATTTATTCAGTCAATTATCGTATAATTGACTAATAAACTTATCCGGAATGAGTTCGTAACTCAATTTCCAATAATTAACTCTCGTAACTAAACATATATCAAATATATATATAAAGTACTAATTAATATGTATCGTATACAAATAATTAGATTTCTGTTTGGGTCTCATCCTATAGGTGTGACCGAAAGGGGTCAGTTGATTACCGCCGTCATACGACAATAACGTCTAACTCTAGTCAGCTGACCGTTATCGATTTACGTTAATCAACTGACGTGGAGTATAAAAATACTAGTCATCCCACTAATATTCCAAAATGAGATTTATAATATAAATGCACTATTGTGGAGGACACTTGCTCCAACATTTTGGAACTGGTTCCCTAGGACTTTTTGGGACCTAGGTGGGTAAGGTTTTAGCTGGGCTTGGTGGTAGCTGGTGGTTCAAAGTGTGGTGGTAGTTATGCCTTCCCCAAGTGGCTGTTGTAGGCTATTTTTGTGATTTAATGGTTGGGTGTGGGTGGGCTTGTCTTTGGTTAGCTTGGCTCGTGTCTTAGCTCATGTCCTGGCTCGTGTCTTGGCTATCATGGACCCTCATTGTGACATGGTCCTGGCTAGCATTTATCAGTTTGAAACTCTCCCCTTTGTTACCCATCCCTTGCCCCCAGATTGACCCCTGGATACCCATGTAGACCTCCCCTTGGTTACCAGTGCTTACCCCTTGATCCCCCTTGTCCCTATTGTTGGATTCTGCCCTGCCCTATGCCCCAGCTCCTGCTGCATCCTCCCCTGGTTGAATTGGGCTTGTCCTCAAGCCTGTAGCCTCCTCATCCTTAGAATCCCCATAGTATGGACTGAGATCCCCTACATTGAAAGAGCCATGATCCCCAGAATCCCCCTAGCTGGGAACCTCTCCTTCCTCTAGTGAATCCACACTAGATCCCCTGGCACAAACTCCTTCTTGGACCTAGGACCCTTGGACTGTTTCTTGTACCTCTCATTTGCCCTTTCTATTTGCTTTCTGACTGCCTCATGAAGCTTCACCATCTGCTCAACCCTTCTCTTTGCATCAAAGTTCACCTCCTCCCTTGGTATGTTAGCTAATTCCAGGGGCATAATGGGGATTAACCCCATAGACAACCTCAAATGGGATGTGACCTGTTGCAGATGAGGGTGCTCTGTTGAAAGCAAACTCAGCATGAGCGAGCTTCAAGTCCCAATCCTTCAAGGACTTGCTAACCAGACCCCTCAAGATCCTCCCTAGAGTCTTGTTTGTGACCTCAGTTTGGCCATCAGTCTGAGGGTGGTGAGAAGTGCTGAATAAAAGCCTGGTCTTCAAGAGCCTCCATAGTGTTTTCCAGAAATAACTCATGAATTTAACATCCCTGTCTGAGACTATTGACTTAGGAACCCCATGTAGCCTCACAATCTCCTTCAAGTATAGCTCAGCAACACTTGCAGCATCCTCAGTCTTCTTGCAAGCCACAAAGTGAGCCATCTTGCTAAACCTGTCAACAACAACCATTATAGAATCTGTTGGAGTAGGTGTCCTCCACAAAAGTGCGCCACATAATAAATCTTATTATGGAATATAATTGGGATATTTATTGACTATATATATGATTAGTCAGTTGATTAACGTAAATCAATAACGGTTGGCTGACTAGAGTTTGACGTTATTGTCGTTTGACGGCGGTGATCAACTGATCCCTTTCGGTCACACCTAAAGGATGAAATCCAAATAGTAACTAATTATTTGTATACGATACAGTTAATTAGTACATTACATATATTCGATATGTACGAGAGTTAATTGTTAGAAATTGAGTTAAGAACTCAAATTCGATTAAGCTTATTTTTCAATTATGCGATAATTGACTAATAAATTTATATCTTATTTTAATACGATTAAATAAGATTTAACTTAGTAATTAATCGTTAAATTACTAAATTAGTTGAGGTTTTGAGATAGAGGTAATTAGTTAATTATATTTACAAGGAGTTGTAAAATAAATTAACTAAGCATTGTGGGACCCATTATATATTGATATAATGGTAAAATATTACTTAAAATGTTAAGTACATATTATTTATTTAATTGAGTCATATAATTGTTATATGATCAAATTAACACTTAATTATACAAGATAATTAACCATATGATCAATAAGTATTTGTAAGACAAATATCAAAAATCAAAATGGACCAAACTAAGGCCATTGTGGCCGGTTGGGCTAGTAGTTACATGGTGATGATTTTGTTCTTATTTTTACTCTTTAGTTACTTTATGAAAGTGACATAACAAGTAGTAAACAATCATCACTTGTTCTACAACACTCCACTCTAATGCATGTAATCAAATGAACAAAATAAGAGCCCTATTTTGGCTTGTGAAGTCCGGCCAAATGGCCTATAAAATGACCAAGTGTTGCTCATTTTTTACTACTTCATTTTGTGCTTTGTTTCCTTACTTCTCTAAAAACCTCATATTCTTACTAAAACTCTCAAACACTAATATTTACTAAGTATTACTAGTGTAGTAATATAGTCATAATATTAGTAGAATAATATCTATCTTATTATCTAGTTAATAATAAGGGTAGATTATTTGGGTTAATCTTGGTGCAACTTAGAGGAGATCTTCTATTTTGGGGATTATTTGTATTCATCCATATTATTAGCTCAAGAACAACAAGAAGGAGTTCTTGTTGTGCCCTTATATTTTCCATATCAATGTGAGGAAATTTCTTCTCTTATATAAATGTCTTTATATTTGCATGCATGTTACATAGATCATTAAATACTAAATTAACAAGTAATTTAGCAACTAATTAGAGGAGTCTAATTAAGGTCTATGGACTTTCAATTGGTATCAGAGCTAGCTTGTAGCATGCATGTTCATTTTGGACATTTTTATTAAAGTTATAAGATAACTAATAAATCAAAGATTTTGAGTTAAAATACGATTCTGACAAACGATTTTTGGTGCAATGTATACCTACTGACCTCAAAATGTTTGTGGTCAAATTTCGTGATTTTAAGGATTAATTTGCTATTTATTTTGATTTTTGGCGTTTAAACCGAGTTAACATGCATTTTATGAGTTAAAAGTTAACTAAAAAAAGTTGCATGTTGATTCTGGCCATGAAATTTTAATATGATCTCACATGCATTTCTTACATATTGTATGTAAAATTTCGTGAATTTTACGTATGTATTGCATGTTCATTGATTTTTATACGATAAAAGTCGATAATATGAGATTATAATGTTCATAAAATTGAAACGTCCATTTCTGGTCTTGAAATTTTTTTGTACATTTAACATTCTGAAGTTGATACTCTTGGTGAAATTTCATAATTTTTTTCACTGTTTTACTATATCTAATGTTTTTATTTGATAAAACCATTATATACAAAGCTATTTGTTCATAAAATTAATTTAAATTTTTTGGGCAAATGTTTTTTATTTTTATAGTTCCTGGAAATTTTACAGAATGTACAAAATTTTTGGTTTCAAATTTTATGATGTTTATATTTTATTTTGGTTTTATTTCATAATTGTTATGATTAAACCGTAATATTTAGCAAATCAAATCAAATCAATCTAATTAATGACCAACAAAATTAGTAGTGACTAATTTTGAGTTCTAAATCAGTTTAGTAAATTAGTTTGAATTTAAATGCGATTTAAATGTTGATAGTGATTTTTAATGGTTAAAAATCAATAAATCCCGGAAAAATCGAGCTACAATGAGCATAAATTGAATCTAGGACGATTTTGGCATGAATTTTGCAGCAATTTATTTAATTTATGTTTGAATGAATGAATGCCATTTATTTAATAATTTATGCAAATTTTGTACCTAGTATGGCCTAGTTATTTTTTTATCGTTATTACCCGTAATGTAAGGGAATAACGGTATGGTTGTAATTTTATTGCGATCTCGTATCGCCGGTTTGTATAATTTAATAATTTTATTTTATAGAATAAATGTATAATAGGAATTTATATATTTGTACATTTGTAATTATTTTTATGAAGACCGGTGACTTCCTCAAGACGGTGCCATTTTGGAATGTGTTTCAAGTGAAGAGGCAAGGGACCAAGGAGTTGGTTTCCGAATTTGTAACTATCTAGTTAATTTTGATTAGCTAGGTGGCCATACTAGGATTTTATTGTTGCTTGATTGCTTGCTTTATTTCCGCTCATGCCAAAATCGTCACACATGCAGTTTATTGACCGTTATTGTCAATTCAACGTTATTCACAATTCACCGACTTAGTTCACTTATAGGGAATTAATACCTAAATTGACAAGATCTCTCACATGTTTAAAAATTGAGATTAGCCTTACCAATTAATAACACCTATGAATCCCGTGTTCATTAGGGCTACCACGCTCGTGGGTCCCTTTTTACCTCGGGTAAGTAGGGTGATACAATCACAAGCTAAAATTGGATTGGACTCAACGAGATAAGCGTTATCTTGGGACTAGGAGATGAATTTAGTTGAAATCCGTCAACCAAGAGTTCTAAGGGTAGAATTAGTCAAATAACGACTTACCATTTCTAAATAAAGATAGCATGCGATGACTATTTTTAAATAAAAATGGGTCTTGGAATCATTTATATAATTTAGTGAGAGGTGATTATATGAATGCTAAAAAACTTGTTCAAAAATGTTTTCAAGTAAATTAACAATGAATGTATATATATTTCGTTTGTTGTAGTACCATATGCGCATAATGTCACATCATCAAAAGTTGAAACTGGTAGAGGAACTCTGGTGGAGGTCCGTCATTGGACAAGGGTGTGTCCTTAGGATGACGGAAGTAACTTCGTTGAATGGGATGTAAACGATCAGAGCGCCGAGTATCGTAACGTTGCTTCGTACTTGGTTGAAGACCGTCCCCCCACAGAAACCGCCCGCGCCTAGATCGTCCGCGGTGGTTCTGGCCGAATATGACCTTTATTTGAAGGTTGCTAATGACGTCAAGAATGTCTTGATTTGGTCAATCTCACCCAAACTCAAACTCCAATTGATCTCTCTCAATGCATATGCGATATTCACGAGGATCACTTCGATGTTTTCGCAAGCCCCTCAAATTCTCCACTATGAGGCAATTACGAAATTCTTTGACACTAAGCTTCAAAGGGGCCAAAAGGTTGGCCCACACGTGCTCAAAATGGTTGAGCACGCGGACACCTTAGAGCGTCTAGGGTGCAAAATTCCGAAGAATTTGGTGGTGGGTAAGATCCTTCATTCACTCTCACCTAAGTTCACCCAATTTAGGGTGAAATATAACATGAATGGCATGGACAAGAGTTTCCATGAACTCCATGCACTCCTCACCCAAGCTGAGAGGGACATGGAGGCTAGTGGGAGTGAACCCAAGGATGTTCTTTCCATAAAAATGAAGAACATGAACCTTGGGGTGAGGAAGGACAAGGGAAAGGGTAAGACTCTTTTCAAGAAATACGGCAAGGGAAAGGGCAAGGTCTTTTATAAGGCCAAGCCCAAGGTCAACAAACACGCGGAGGCGGATTGCTATTATTGTAATGGCAAAGGGCATTGGAAAAGCAATTGCCCCAAGTACTTGAAAGACAAGAAAGACGGTTGTGTGACAACGTCAGGTAAAATTCTTTCATCACTCTATATGATAGATATTAACTTTGCTAGTACCTCTTCTTGGGTATTTGATACCGGTTGTGGTTCTCACCTTTATAATCATGTACAGGGGCTGAGGGACGTGCAAGCAAGCCATAGGGTGACGTGTGGACCGTACGCCATGGGACATGTGAGCTAAAGGTGTCCGCAGTTTCCGTGGGCACCTACGTTCTTCTTTTGCCTAATGGTTTAGAGTTGTATTTAAATAATTGCTATTATGTACCAACTCTTACCAAGAACATTATCTCCATTTCGGTGTTAGACATGGAAGGTTTTTCATTTTGTATTAAGAACAACTGTTGTACTTTTGCTTTTAATGAAATGGTTTATGGCGAGGCCATTTCTATTGGCGGTATTTATGTTCTAGATATTGCAAAAGAGGTCTATCATGTAGAAAACAAGAAGCTCAAAACAGGTGAACCTAATCAATCATACCTTTGGCATTGTCGTTTAGGGCACATCAACGAACGACGCATAAAGAGACTTGTTTCATCTAAAGTACTCAAACCATTCGATTACGAATCTTATGGCGTATGCGAATCTTGTCTTCTAGGCAAGATGACTCGTGCTCCTTTTACGGGAAAAGGGACACGAGCAAGTGAAGTATTAGGACTTTTACATACGGAGTACTGCGGTCCAGATGACTACCGAAGCTTAGAGCTAGAGGTGGTTATCACTACTTCATTACTTTTCCCGACGACTTGAGTAGATATGGATATGTCTACTTGATGAGGCATAAAAGTGATGCTTTTGAAAAGTTCAAAGAATTTCAAAATGAAGTAGAAAACCAATTGAATAAAAAGATTAAAACCCTACGATCCGATCGTGGTGGTGAATACTTGAACCATGAATTTGATTCACACCTGAAAGATTGTGGTATAGTATCACAATGGACTCCTCTTGGAACACCTCAATTAAATGGTGTATCCGAAAGGCGAAATCGAACTTTATTAGATATGGTTCGATCTATGATAAGTCTACTGGCTTCATGATATTGTTTTGGGGTTTTACTATCTTATCTGCAATATTTTCACTAAATCAAAGCCCGACTAAAGCGGCAAACAAGACTCCATATGAGATATGGACAGGAAAAGTTCCTTATTTGTCATTTATGAGAATTTGGGGATGCGAGGCTTTTGTTAAGAATAAGTCTGACGATAAACTCGCACCCCAATCTGACAAATGTCTTTTTGTAGGATATCCAAAGGAATCACGTGCTTATTACTTCTACAATAAACACGAGGACAAAGTTGTGTGTGCTCGTGATGCAGTCTTTTTAGAAAATGATTGTATGTCAAAAGACAGAGTGGGAGAAAATTTGAACTTGATATGAAAGTCCAAGAGCACAAACCGAAAGGACGGACGAGGAAAACGTCCCGTCTTCGTCTGGTACGGTCAATTATTCCTTCGGAACTAGGAGGTCACCAAGAAAGTCATCCACCTGATCAGATACCTTGGTATATAGAGGAAGGTGATGACATAATGTTGTTACTTTTTGAAAGGAACGAACCACTACCTACAAAGCAGCCATTTCTGGTCCCGACTCAAAGCTATGGCTAGGAGCATGCAATCCGAAATGGATTCTTGTACGACAATCAAGTATGGGACTTGGTTGATTTACCTAAGGAGGGAGACCATCTTCAAGGTAAGTGGATCTATCAGACAAAATGGCATAGACAAACATAATGGATGTGTAAAAGCTAGATTGGTGGCAAAAGGTTTCAACCAAGTTCATGGTCTTCACTATGACGAAACCTTCGCCCCAGTCGCCATGCTTCGATCCATAAGGATTATCTTAGCGGTTGCCGCATTTCATATTTATGAGATTTGGCAAATGGATGTCAAAACCGCCTTCTTGAATGGGATTCTAGAAGAGGAATTGTACATGACACAACCTGAAGGTTTTGTGGATCCATCAAACCCTAAGAAGGTATGCAAACTTAAGAGATCCATCTATGGTCTTAAACAAGCATCCAGGAGTTGGAATCATCATTTCGATCATGTAATTAAACAAAATGGTTTCACTCGAAGCGTCGAGGAACCGTGTTTATACATGAAGTGTAGTGGGAGTAAAGTAACTTTTCTAGTCTTGTATGTAGATGACATACTACTCATTGGGAATGATATTCCAATGCTCACTTCTGTAAAGGAGTGGCTAGGAATACATTTCCAAATGAAAGACCTAGGAGAGGCCCAACGCATCTTAGGTATCAGGATCTATAGGGGGATAAGATCTAAAAGGATACTAGCATTAAGTCAAGAGAACTTATATAAGATTAAGATTATTGATCGGTTCAACATGAAAGACTCTAAGAGAGGCTTATTCCTATGGGAATTGGGATCCACTTGAGCAAGTCAGAGTGCCCTACGAAAAACGAGGAGATTGAACGCCTGAAATTGATCCCTTACGCTTGCAGCCGTTGGACAATCAGTATGATATGAGGTGCACTAGTCCCGACGTTGCAATTTGCTTTGAAGCATGAACAAGAGTTTACCAAGCAAAATCAGGTGAGAGTCACTGGATAGCCCCGTAAGAAACATCCTTAGTACTTAAGAAGGACCAAGGATTTGTTCTTAGTGTTTGGAGGCGAGACTGAGTTACGTGTAAAGGGTTACACAGATGCCAGTTTCCAAACAGATAGGGATGATATGAAATCCCAATCCGGCTACGTTTATATGATGAATGGAGGAGATGTTTGCTGGAAGAGTTTCAAGCAAAGCGTTACAGCGGATTCTACAACAGAAGCAGAGTACCTTGCAGCGTCTGAAGCTGCAAAGGAAGCTGTGTGGATTCGGCAATTTTTGGAAGGACTATCAGTAGTCCCTACTGCCAAAGATCATATCACAATTTATTGTGATAACAGTGGGGCTATTTTTCAGGCAAATGAGCCCAAGTTTAGTAACAAGTCTAGACATGTACTTAGGAAATATCAGGTAATTAGAGATTACGTGGACAGAAAGGAAATTGACATTTGTAAGGTTGGGACAGATGACAACATTGCTGATCCTTTAACCAAGCCTTTATCAAAGGCTAAGCATGATGGTCATGTCGTCATAATGGGATTGAGACGTGTGCCAGAATTCCTTTAGATTATGTAGTATGTAATAATTGAAT
>JAIUZE010027159.1:0-11781 GCA_022085475.1 Heliosperma pusillum | reverse complement strand
TACATGTTGACGAAACGAGATTTGAACTAAATTTAACGATTTAGCGACAGCTCAACTCGAATCTAAAGAAAGTGCCCTCGCCAGAGGAACGATTGATTAGTTAAGATTAATTATTGTTGAGTTGGTCAAATTGGTAGATCAATGCAGAAACATGACAGAAGCCCAGAAGGATTCGAGCTTACGTGGTCGATTGATCAAGCACGTAGTTGTCAAAATGCTTAGAGCAAGGTCTAGAATGCAAAGAGAGAGAAAGAAGGGGCGGAACACTCGCGTGCCTTGAAAGTGTGCCCGAACCTCTTCTTATATAGGTTGAATTCCGAAGAGTTTTGAAATAACTCGAACACGGAAAGTAATCTATAAAATATTCTGGAATCAGGAAAACAGAGCTGGGGAAAAGGTGCAGCAGGCACTGCGACTCTTGGAAGAGGCGCAGCTCATGCTGCGTCATTTCTCGAGCAGTTTCCTACTTTGAAAGAAAGATTTTCGCATTTCTTTATGGGAATTGCGGTAGATTTCGAATTCTTTAAAATAAAATACAGATATATTTTATCAAGAAAGATAAGTTTTAAAACATTAAAATATCCGGAACATTCTCGAGCGTTCAGACACGGTTTATAGAAAATGAAGCGGTTTTTGACCCAGATTCCAAAATGACTCTAATGACTATCAAAACGACTGAATCGGCACGTAGATGACGACCAAGGGGTAGACACAAGTGTTTGAGCTGTCATTTGATGATAAACTTACGAGTTGTCTTAAATTGTCCCTCGTACGAAACATGCACCCTAATCATCACTGGGTGGTTGGCGGAAGGTGTAGTGTCGAGGTATCTACATAGCCCCAACTTTGATTGAGGTTTGGACAAAGAAAAAATCAAAGTATAGCCATAAGGTCAATCGAATATTACAACCTGACGGCTATGGCGATGTGAGGCGGTTCAAGGTTTCTGAACCAAGGACCTGTCGTCGGGAACATTTTAAAGTCTGTTGAATGTCGGCGAGGGTCGTTTAAAGTCCATTAGACTACGTCTGAAAGCTCGCCAGCCATAACAAGTAGTCATAACTGAGCATCTTCTTACCTGAGGTGCGATGTGAGGCTTGCCAGTCGTCTGAAAGGCATACGTAATGTGGCTCAGCAGCCGCTGGGATTAAGGTGTGTAATGAGGCTCGCCAGCCGCTAGATCTAAGAATCTGCATGTCTCTAACTTCAAGCGAACTCTTGTCGGGGAAATACGTGTTGAAACTTGACATATGGAAGATTTCTTCATGATTAGATCGTTCCGAGAGTTTGTTTGGTTGTGGCGAACAAATATCTTGAGGATAAAAAATTGGCCCATGGATTGCATATCCGGAAAAAATGAGTCTCTGTTGAAATGATGTGACTTGGGCCCACAAGTAAAGAGGCGCATATGACTTGGGCCCACAAGTAACGAACTTGTAACCAACTTTTCAAATTTAGGCGAAACATTGCTGGGGAAAGGGCGCAGGAAGAGCTGCGACTTTTGGAAGAGGCACAACTATTGCTGCGTTTCTTCCCGAGCTTCTCCTTGTCTGATAAAAGACGCGAACAGACGGAATAACTTTCATTTATGCAAAAATCATAAAACTCGAACAAAACCTTTAAAACTTAACCAAACTTGTTAAAATCTTTTTCAAATTACTCCATAAGCCATGACACACCGAGGTATGCATTCCAATCTCGCTTCAATCGTTTATATTTGATTGATTTTGATTTTAAAATTGGGGTTCCATTCCCCAAAGAACTCTAAAATTGAGGGGTTCTTACTCCCTTGATTTGTATGATAGAAATTAACATTAGAAATGAACCATTAGCCTTGTTAGGAACATACCCATGCATTCGTTTTTTCGTTTTCGTCGAGTTTTGAACAAATGAGACCTAAACTCACTGAATTGAAAACCGCTTCGAAAACCCCCTTATGGTAGCTCATTTTGGATGAAACTCGGTGTTCTAGAACCCTTGTGTAGTGGGTGAATTTGTTGTGTAACACCCGCAAATGTACCCTATTTTTATAGTAAAAATATTTTACGGATACTTTTCAGCGAAATTTAGTTTTAGTTTAGAATTAAATTTCCCGTGTCTAATTTAGAATTTCTGAGTTCGTTTTTGGACTTTACGCGAGATTCCGAATAAGTTACGTCTTAAGACGTTTTTTGGTTTTTCCCATATATTTTCCACTTACTCCTTTATATACTTCCTCATAACCCTAACTCCCTCACACTTAACACCTTCTTCTTCCTCACCAAGTAAACCCCAAAAGAAACCCTAGCCTCCATATTTGATCAAGCTTTAAATCATCGCTACTCCTTCGTTACTCGCTTAATTTCACTCAAGTTCGTCTTATTCTTTCCCTCTCATCGTCCTCTATCCGTATTGGTAATAAAATTACCGTCTTTCTCGCTTTTCAATTTAGAATAAGGTTAGTAATCATAGGAATGGTATTGTTGATAATGGTGTTGTTAGTTGTTATTTGATATGAGAATTGATGGTTTGTGTTGATAAATGATGATTTTTATATGTTGATGACAAGTTGAAAAACGAAGGATCGCATGCCGGAGACCAGGACGCTGGCAGCGTCCACAGACGGTGGCAGCGTCGTGGGACGCTGGCAGCGTTGCCTGGCGCTGGCACCGTTTCTTGCTGCCAGTTTTTCCAAAGTTGAACTTTTGAATTCTTGTTCCCGCCTTGACTTTCCTTGACCCTTTGGACTTAGTCTTCTTGCATTGATGATTTGTTTGTAGCCCACTTCAATTGTCGGGTTTGGGTCTCGGTTCTCAGGTTTGACCTTGACTTTTGTTGACTTCCGAGTTTGACTTTATAAGTTGACTTTAAATATTAATGTTTCGAATGTATGATAATCCCTTCGCTTGTATCGTATGTTTTGTGACGGTTTTTGATATGTCCCACTTCGAGTCGGTTTTACAAATGTTACGGTTTGAGCACTAATGTCCTATGTGCTGTCATTTGCATGTAGCGTAGTGCTTGTTATGAGGCTTGTGCTCTTTTCCGCCTCTTTCATGAAGGTCTACCGAATTTGGGGTACTTGGCGTCTATCATTGACCGAGTCATGGATGCGAAATGTTTATCGCATGTCGACTCGGAAAACGTTATTCGGAGAGTCTGGCCAGGTTTAGACTAGGACCGTATTATTATCGTCGTCCTACCGGGAGGAAATTAGTCTACATATACGAAATGTAGCATCGTGTATGCGTTCAGGGAAATGTTTTATCTCGTGGATGCCTTTTAATCATACTTGCCATGTACACGGTGCTAGTGCGTGTCATTTACCGTGAGAGATGTCGTCAACGTATTGTACGTTTGGTTGGATGATTCTATTATTGATTATTCATGATCTTTGGATGACTTGGCATGGTTTGTTTGTCGAGTCTCAATCTTATCAAACTTATGCCGCTAATGGTCAGATGAAGCCCTAGTGAGAGTGTATGGTTGCCTAAGAGTGTCATCTCCGAGTCTTTCTATAATATGATGGTTACGGATTTGAACTTCATATGCTCTTATCTTTATATATTGAATTGCCTATTTATCCTTCTCGTACTTCACATGTATATCTATATATGCATGCTTCTACTTTTGTATTTCCGTTTATGTACGTTTAATGTGATATGGCTGGGAGAACCTGGAGTTACTCCCCACTGACTGTGGCGTTCATATTTTTAATGGATGAACAGGTTGCTTGATTGGATGGCTTTTTGCTTGTGGTATTTTGGGTTCGGGTGTGAGCTAGCGAGCGTTGGCCTGGATGAGTCACCTCTAGACGTTGTTTAGCTAGTTGCTAATAACTTTGCTGTTGGATAACATTTTGAGAGATTACGTCTCTTGTAGTATTTTATACTTTGATTTGTAATTATTGACATTCCTCGTACATTTCTATTTGCATGTAAAAAGTTTTAAAAACACCATATTTTTTTTGCTATACAAATCACATGCTTGTTATGTTTTATTTCCGCATTCGCGAGGGTTGTCACAGTTGGTATCAGAGCTTTATCGCTCCCGACGCGCATACGTGAACCCTAAACTTAAACTACTTGACCATGAAATAATAAATGAGAGATGGGTAGAAGTTAAGGACTTTACTTGGTAGTCTATTTGTTTATGCTAAGTTTTAGGATTAACTTGTTTTGTTTTTGTTTCTTATGAAGATGGTTACACCTCGAGTCGTAGAGAACGTTATGCTAGAAGCTCTTACACAAGTGTTGAAGAATCAACAAGATGCGGCTATTGCTCCAGCCAACCAAGTTCCCCCTCGTAGAGAAGATAACCACCAAGGAGGCTATGCTTGGGTGGCTAGTCAAATAGCTAGAAGCAAGATTATACCTTACGGTGGAGAGTTGGACCCTACCGAGCTATCGGAATGGTTCCGAGAAATGGAGAAGCAATTTGATCTATACCAAGCCCGTGAAGAGGACAAGGTAAGGATTGCAAAGCACTTCCTTGTAAGGGAAGCAGATAATTGGTGGGCGATTACTAGCGCCACCGCTACTCTTGAAGAAGATTTCAATTGGGCTTGTTTCAAAGCTCTAGTTGAAGGTCGATTTTATCCTAAGGAGCTCAAGCAACAAAGGCTCAAGGAATTTATTGACTTCAAGCAAGGTAACATGTCGGCACAAGACTTCACTACGGAGTTCAACAAGCTTGCTCACTTTGCTCCGAGGCTTATCAAAGATGACGAGGACCGAGCTTTCTACTACCGCAACAAGCTTAGAGCTTTACTTCAAAGTAAAGTGAGGAGGAATACTACTTCCTTTGGGGATTTATATGATGATGCTTTATGGGCCGAGAACTCCATGAAGGCCGTTAGGGATGAAGCTATGATGAATAATACCTCTCCTTCTTTCACTCCTAGGCCTAATTTCTATGGGAAGAGGCCGTTTACTCCTTCGTCTTCCAACTCTTATGCCAACAAGAGGATATTCAATCCTTCTCCAAATGTTAGTCCAAGAGCTCCCGCTCCTTTCATTCCTCGAGCTACTTCTAACGTGGCTCATACGCCATATGCTCCTCCTCAAGCTCAAGGTCGCTTGTGCAACCGTTGTAGACAACCATACCACCCCGGTGTGACTTGTTCCAACCGACCTTATATTTGCTTCTTTTGCTAAAAGGGTGGTCACCGTTATGAGGATTGCCCCGATCGTAAGTTGCCCCCTCCAATTGCCAAACCTAAGGGTTCTATCTTCGTTTTGAGCCGAGCCGAAGCCGATGCTCATCCGGAGATAATTACGGGTATGTTATCAATCTTAGAGTAACCGTGTCTTATTCTATTTGATACCGGTGCTTCTATGTCCTTTGTGTCTTCCACTTATGCTGATAAATTATCAATCGAGCCTACTTTTAGTGAGGATACTCCCATATCCTTACCATCCGGAGAAATTATCTCTTGTTCTACTCTTTGTCCTAATGTTCCAATATCTATTTTGGGTGCTATTTTTCCCGCAAATCTCCTTAAGTTTCCTCTAGGAGAGTTCGATATAATTCTAGGTATTGATTGGTTAGCATTGTACCATGCTAGGTTCTGCAACAAAACTTGTTGCATTGTCACTCGTTTTTGTGCTAATACAACCGTCCATGGGAATGTCTAAGTACACATCCCAAATGAAGGCAATTTAGGGGATCAACATTAGCATCTTGAGCTTTCAATTGTACGGGCCTGACTTTCAAGCTGCATATTTCAAGTTCTACTCGTGCAAATCCTTTGATTCTTGAGTCATTGGAAAGCTTATGATCTTGGGTATACAATGAATTTAGAATCAGCCCAATACCAGGTACGTAGTTTGAGTTATGGCTGCTACAAGATATCCCCTACAGAAGAGTGCAATGTAGAGATCAGTCTAACCCCCTCTTGCCAAATGGATCATAACTGAAGATTGGAGCATGCTAACATCCATAGCTTTCAAATGAGCTATCATGGGGTTTCAAATTCATCCTGAGCAGAGAGTTATGAGTGTTACAAAATGCAATCAGAAGGGTCCATGTCCTATCTCACCCGGTTCAGGTCCAACATCAAAGAGCTTCGTCCAAGGCAACCCCTATTGTGAATTAAGTTGTTCCAAGGCCTAATACTCTTAGTTTAGGGTCTTAGGAAGATAAAAGTCCAGGAAAGTTTTTGCTAATTCACAATAAAAGAGCAGGTTTAGCTAAGAACAAACAAATGGGTCCAGATAGGGACATTTCAGCATTGTCTTGTACCAAGGCTGTTTTGGGTGCTATATTTGGCTAGGCAAGACAAGGGCACGACTTGAAAGACATCCTAACCCTTTGTACTTGAAGATGGTAGCTGCCAAGCCCAAGCTCCAAGGTCTTACACATCTTAATTGACCTTGCACAACAAGACAAAGAGGAGCAGCCTGTTTTCTGTCTTATGCTTTATGCTTTATTACTTTATGCTTTTGTATCCTAGTTAGTATTCTGATTTGTGTAAGGCCAAGGCCACGACTTATTGTACATTAGATGATGCATTTGAGACCCTTAGATGTGTCTCTCTTGGCCTATATAAGCCTTGCTTTGTAACCTAATGAAATCAGATTTGATGAATGAATGAAAAATTGAAACCTTTGTTTCCAATTTCTAAACTCATGGCTGTGTGCTTGAGTCCCTTCTTTGCTTAGTGCTAGAAGAGTGTTGTTTGAGTCTTTGCTGAGTTGCTGGAGTCATTCATCACAACCTCTATCCATTGGCTTTGTGCTTTGGAAGAGTACTATCTTGTTCTTACTTCATTTTCTTATAAAATTCAGAAACTTTCAACACAACAACAAGTCCAATTCAAGTCCTTTGTGTCTTCATTTGTGTGTGTGTCTTACAAGCAATAAAACCTACATAAATCTCTACTTTCCTGAGTATTTTCGTTGCAATTGGTTATCAGAGCTTTGGTTTGAGAGTCATCTTACACCTACCTACATTATAAACACAAAACAACCTTTTTTCAAGAGAGGAGTGCAATCTGATTTGTGTGAGTAAATCAGTAGCAATGTTTGTTATGCCTTATGTTCCATGTCAAAGAATGAAGCCTTGTGACCTTGGTTCCATCTCCAAGTCCTTAGAAGAAGCTATGGGGAAGTTGCAAGCTCTTACAAAAGGGTATGAAGGTGATGTGCTTCCAAAGAAGACAACCAGCAACTATGGTGTTCCAAGGGAGCCTAAACCACCTGATTTGTACCAAGGGAAGTACCACCTGCCACATGAGTGTTCTAAGCCCTCTCCTACCCTTGGGAGAAAAGGTAAAACACCATTACTTCCTTCCTTTAATGGTGAAAACAGTAGAGCATTTGTGTCTTGGTTGTATGATGTTGAATGCTACTTTGAGCACAAGTGTTATTCTGAAAAAAGGAAGCTTGAACTTGTTGTGTCTTGTTTAGAGGATAGTGCTTTGTTATGGTACAAGGTCCTTATAATTTCAAGGAGGAATGAAGGGAAGGGTATGATTAGGTCATGGCATAAACTTGAAAGGAACATGAGACTAAGGTTTCTACCTTGTTCTACCATGGATAGTTTGTGGACTGAATTTAAGACTCTTAAGCAAAATTCCTTGAGTGTTCATGAGTATGCTAAGTTGTTTGAAGAGTTAAGCTTTGTTTGTGATATGAATGATGAGGTTGTGCAAAAGGGAGTCAAATTTTACCATGGCTTGAAATCTGAAATTGCAAAGAGAATTGATTTAGAAGTGTTGTATCCATATGATGATTTGCTTGAGTTAGCCTTATATGTTGAGAAGATCTTAGTAAGGCCTACAAATCATGAGGTCTTAACTAAAGGGGATAGTTTAGAAGCCATCAAAACAGTTGGGAAAGATAAGAGTTTAGGCCAAATGGTTGTTGTGTCATGCTTGGATGTTGCTTGTCCTAAGTCTAAGCTTAAACCAAAGGTCATGAGTACATGTGCTGAAGTGAAACGGTCATGTAGTGCTATCATTAAGAACCCATGTTTTGAAAATAAAACCTCCTTGAACTCAACCTATGAGCCTACTAATGAAGAAGAGAATAGCCTTGTTCTTTCTTGTGGAGCCATCAATGAGCAAGCTACTGATTTGGGTCCTATAGAGGTGATTGTCGACCAAGAACTACTTGAGCTTCAAACCATGAAGTTTGGACAGTCCATGGTCATGTTCAATGGTGGTAGTTGTTGGGAGTCGATCAAGGGTGAAGCAAAAGGAGTGTATTGGGTTGTTCCATGCTCAAGAGTGCCAAATCTGATCTCCTACACAAGCCATGATTCTTGCTTCTTAACATTCATCTTGGGAGGTATATCTTGTGCTCTTGCATCTCCACACTTTCATTCTTACATGTTGATGAGGTTGCAAGTTATTCTTGCTCATTTGGGTGCTACCTCATACATGTTAAGGAATGAAATTGATCAATCTAAACCCTACTGTCCAGCTACGATCTTCTTGTGTTTTAAGATGAGTAATGTTCAAATTGTTTGGGAGAACTTGTTGGGATTATGTGGAACACCAAGGGGAGGTTCACTACTTGATGTTGCTCAAGTTTTAGTTCATTTGGTGTTGTGTATGATGAGTCCAATGCACAAAAACAATAGCTGCCCACTTGAAGTTTTCTCGTGTTCTACTTGTTGTATAAGCACTTCTTTGGATGCGTGCTATGTGAATGATGCTTGTTTTGATGTGAGTGACCCTTTGTATAACTTGATATCTACTCAAGAGGAGCTGAATGTGAGAGGAGGTACCCTAGGGGCTGATTTGCTTCTTGCTTATGCTTCACTTAAGGAGTGTTGGTCACCTAAGGATGTTAGGAGAGTAGTCAATGAGAACAAACCAAGCTTGGGGTGCAAATATGAACATTCTGATTTCGGTGCTACAAGTATTGGGATACTCGATGCGAAAATGAGTCCAAAGCTTGTCATGAGTACATTTCATCCAGGTAGAACAACATCCTCAAATGATAGACAAGCTCATGATACTACAAGAAGAATGAGGGTAGATGTGAAGTCTAGGGAGGATGTCATACACCTCACATTTGATCCCGGAGGAACAAGCAATACTTGGTTGGGTATGCAATCTGAACTTGGGAATGGTACCACATATCTCATGCCATTCACCATTCTAGTCTATGATCCGGGAGGAGGCCATGATAGTCCATATTTGAAGTTGTACTTGATCTTTTGAAGAGTAGGAGAACATAACCCTTGGCAACAAGTCTTTTGATTTTGATCCAACAGAATTTGAGGACAAATTCTTTTGAAGAAGGGGAGTTTGCAACAAAACTTGTTGCAATGTCACTCGTTTTTGTGCTAATACAACCGTCCATGGGAATGTCTAAGTACACATCCCAAATGAAGGCAATTTAGGGGATCAACATTAGCATCTTGAGCTTTCAATTGTACGGGCCTGACTTTCAAGCTTCATATTTCAAGTTCTACTCGTGCAAATCCTTTGATTCTTGAGTCATTGGAAAGCTTATGATCTTGGGTATACAATGAATTTAGAATCAGCCCAATACCAGGTACGTAGTTTGAGTTATGGCTGCTACAAGATATCCCCTACAGAAGAGTGCAATGTAGAGATCAGTCTAACCCCCTCTTGCCAAATGGATCATAACTGAAGATTGGAGCATGCTATTTGTGTGATTCCAAATGGAGGGGAAAGATAACTCATTTAGATTTCAAATGGCGCCTTGGGGTACTCCTACATCATCCTAAAGAGAAAGTTATGGCCTGAGCAAAACGGGTATAGTTAGTGGCAAGTCTGTTGGGTATGTGATTAAGACCAATCTGCACTCAAAGTTGCATAACTCAAATTCTACTGAATTTTTAGGGGTGATTCTTTTTGGAGGAGAAAGCTAACATCCATAGCTTTCAAATGAGCTATCATGGGGTTTCAAATTCATCCTGAGCAGAGAGTTATGAGTGTTACAAAATGCAATCAGAAGGGTCCATGTCCTATCTCACCCGGTTCAGGTCCAACATCAAAGAGCTTCGTCGAAGGCAACCCCTATTGTGAATTAAGTTGTTCCAAGGCCTAATACTCTTATTTTAGGGTCTAAGGAAGATAAAAGTCCAGGAAAGGTTTTGCTAATTCACAATAAAAGAGCAGGTTTAGCTAAGAACAAACAAATGGGTCCAGATAGGGACATTTCAGCATTGTCTTGTACCAAGGCTGTTTTGGGTGCTATATTTGGTTAGGCAAGACAAGGGCACGACTTGAAAGACATCCTAACCCTTTTTACTTGAAGATGGTAGCTGCCAAGCCCAAGCTCCAAGGTCTTACACATCTTAATTGACCTTGCACAACAAGACAAAGAGGAGCAGCCTGTTTTCTGTCTTATGCTTTATGCTTTATTACTTTATACTTTTGTATCCTAGTTAGTATTCTGATTTGTGTAAGGCCAAGGCCACGACTTATTGTACATTAGATGATGCATTTGAGACCCTTAGATGTGTCTCTCTTGGCCTATATAAGCCTTGCTTTGTAACCTAATGAAATCAGATTTGATGAATGAATGAAAATTGAAACCTTTGTTTCCAATTTCTAAACTCATGGCTTTGTGCTTGAGTCCCTTCTTTGCTTAGTTCTAGAAGAGTGTTGTTTGAGTCTTTGCTGAGTTGCTGGAGTCAATCATCACAACCTCTATCCATTGGCTTTGTGCTTTGGAAGAGTACTATCTTGTTCTTACTTCTTTTCTTATAAAATTCAGAAACTTTCAACACAACAACAAGTCCAATTCAAGTCCTTTGTGTCTTCATTTGTGTGTGTCTTACAAGCAATAAAACCTACATAAATCTCTACTTTCCTGAGTATTTTCGTTGCAGGTTCTAGTGTAGAGATCAAAAGATTTATTTAAAGAGTCCTTTAGGAGTTAGAATAACCTATAAGAGATCTCATCCATGAAAAGGTGTGTCTTTGATTTCCGCAATGAAGTTGGTGAGTTTGGTAAGAAAGGGTCACCAAGAATACTTGTGTATTGTGACTTCTTCAACTACCTCTTTGCCAAATATTGAAGATGTGCCTATAGTTCGTGAATTTTTTGATGTGTTCCCTGAAGATTTGCCCGGGATTTCTCCCGAGCGTGATGTTGAGTTTTCTATTGATCTTGTACCTGGTTCCTGACCTATAGCCAAAGCTCCTTACCGTATGGCTCCAACCGAATTGAAAGAGTTAAGGAAGCAACTTGATGATATGATTGAGAAGGGTTTTATTCGACCTAGTGCCTCGCCTTGGGGTGCTCCCGTTCTTTTTTTGAAGAAGAAAGATGGTTCTATGAGACTTTGTATTGATTACCGTGAGCTGAACCGGATTACCATTAAGAATAGGTAATCCTCTTGTTGGCATAAGGGTGCTTCTACTTTTTCCAAAATTGATTTGAGATCCGGTTATCACCAAATTCCTGTTCGTGATGCCGATATTCCGAAGACCGCTTTTCGTACAAGGTATGGTCATTATGAGTTCAAGGTGATGCCATTTGGATTGCCAAATGCTCCCGCTATTTTCATGGATCAAATGAACCGCACATTTAGTGAGTATCTTGACAAGTGTGTGGTGGTGTTCATTGACGATATCCTTATTTTCTCCAAGACCGAAGAAGAGCATGCTATTCATCTAAGGACTATTTTGGGTGTTCTTCGTCGTCAGAAGTGGTTTGCTAAATTCTCCAAGTGTGAATTTTGGTTACCTAAGGTGTCCTTTCTTAGGCATGTAATTTGTAAAGAAGGTGTAATGGTGGATCCTTCTAAAATTGAGGCCGTTGTAGATTGGAAGAGTCCGACCGATGTAAGAGAAGTCCGAAGTTTCCTGGGTTT
>JAIUZE010027151.1:0-28728 GCA_022085475.1 Heliosperma pusillum | reverse complement strand
ATAATGTAATGCAAATATTGGAGGAACGGCTCAATCCCGACGACCTTAACGATGAAAAAGTGCGTTATGATCCACACCCCCAAGTTTCTTCCTTCTTTAAAATGTTGGCAAAAGCGGAACAATAACCATTGTATGAGGGAAATAATATGTCTTTGTTGCAAGCGGCTACTAGGTTGTTAACACTAAAATGTGAGCATAACTTGTCTCTTAGATGTGTGAATGGTTTAATGACGTTCATTAGTGATGTTATTCCTAAACTTTAGTACAGAGCCGGGTGAGACAACCCCGTCTCGGCCGAGATAGGGCCATCTCGGGCGAGATAGATGCGTCTCGTACGAGACAACCCTTGTCTCGAGTGAGACGAGTCTGGCATGTGGTTGTTAATGTTTGTGGTGATTGTTTGTTATAGAAGGTTTGTTATGTCCCTGGATGTGACTATAAGTACGATCATATGATATATGAGTATTGATAAGATTGCATGTGTTGCGAAGGTGAAAAGTGAATGTTAGTGTAATACATGTGTTGTGAATGGGATCTGCATGGTGACTGGGAGAATTGTGCGGTCTTGGTTGTGAATGTAAGGGTACGATGATTGGGAGGCTTGTACCTTTGTTAATTGGGCACGGTAACTGGGATATTGGTTCCAAGTATGGCTTGACGATGATTCTTGGGTTGGTTGATGGCGGGCATGGACGGTCTTATCGAGTTTAGTGATAGAGGTTGAGTCATTAGACTTGTTTTGAATTGTATTGCGTTTTGTATTCATTTTAAGATTTGTAATGTATCTTTTATCTTATCACTTAATATAATTACTTAATTATTTTGGGATTGACGTCGTGATGTGTACTAACTCTGGAAAACGAGACACTCCCGTTTACCTTGGCCGGGTAAATTGGGGTGTTACAGAAATAAACGGTTTTCTGTTACATGGTTGGGTAGTGAGGTTTTAAAGTTTTTTAATCCCTGGAATGAAGGAGCCAATAGAAAGCCTAAAAAAGAATTTGCTTTTATAGAGAGAGCATTAACCGTACTAATAACAATCAAATGTTATTATTTTAGTACAAATTTAGTGAATTAACATTTAAGTACTAAATTTCATCTTATTGAATAATATTGTACGAGTATTAAACTAAGATATAGAATTATTAGTCAATTAACCTATATTCAAAAAATAAATTCATTGGGCCTGAGTTCCAAACTTATTATCAAATAAAACTCACCCGACTAACTTTTAGTCAGTTAATTCAATGACTAATTAAACAGTATATTGTGAAATCGTATTTATCTTTGACATTAGTATTATTCTAATCTCTTGTTTACTTGCTATCTAAATTAAAGTAGCAAGATATATCCTCGTAATTGATTCAATTTATCTTTATTTGGATTTAGGAAAGAGTAAACATAGAATTGAATTATGACCGCGTGCTTGTAATTATTGTTTCTATCAGTTTCTTTATTCATTATTGCTCCTATTCTTGCACGCAAGTGTTGGATGATTAGATATTTAGGGTCTAATGATATCGCAAATTGAATTAGCTGAGAATTTTTTGTTTAAATTGAGCTATAAAGAAAATTAATTATCGTTTTAGGTTGGGAAGCAAATTATTTCTCATACAGGGGTCCACGTAGGCATGGATTTTGTACGAACCTAAGGGGCCTAGAGTCGCCATTTCGTATGGCGGTTTTTGGGTTGTATTTTTTTTGGGATAAAGCCGCAATCCTCAATGGCGGCTTTAAGATAAAGCCGTCATGCCCAATGGCGGTTTTGTTGTATAATATTTTCATTCACATGTACATAATATGCCTATAATGAACTCAAAAGCCGCCATTGGGCATGACGGCTCTATCTTAAAGCCGACATTGGGAATAGCGGCTTTAAGCCCCTTGGGCTCGTACAAAAAACATGCATACGTGAACCCTTAAATGAGAAATAGTTTATTCCCTAACCTAAAACGAGAAATAATAATTTTTTTAGTACCATTCTAACAAAAAATTCATTAGTTGACTACTTTTAAAAAGGGATGGAAATTAATATTATTTATTTATTTCACGATAGATACTTGAAGATAATTGTTATTTGAGACTTTCGATAATAAATTAACTTATTTGGTAGTTTTAGACCTTTAGACCCATCTAAATTCATCTACTTTAATATTTGTTTAATTTTATTTCATTACATTAATCAAACTAACCCAACTCCCCCCACCCACCCACGGGCCACGGCCCGCCAACTCCACTTTAATACTCCCTCCTATTCTCAATAACATTCCCATTTCTATTTTCGTCGATTCACAATACTTTCCCTATTTTCTTTTTTTGGTAAGTATTTGTGTGGTCTAAATTTAATTGTATGGTGGGGTAGTATATTTGTGTAGTCCAAATTTAATTATATGATGGGATAGTGTGTTATCTTAATTTTGGTGTTAAAGTAAAATGAGAAGGTTATTGAGAATATGAGTGAGTATTTGTTTAGTTTTATTTCATTAGATAAATCAAACTAACCCAACTCCCCCCACCCACCCACGGCCCCAGCCCACCAACTCCAAATTAGTTACTTTATTCTGTACACCTTTACGCATTAGGTAGCTTAGTCTTTTCTTGTAGCTTAGTAGTGTAGTAGAATAAGGGAAATAAATTTACTTTGTTCTGAGACTGTTCTGAAGAGCAAACTACATAGCCAAGAGAGAACTCATTGAACAAATGATGGAGTGACATTGCGAGTTGCGACATCCCACTTACCAAAATTAAAACATTAGCGTATTCATTAATATTACACAACTAAATCCATGCATGGGTTTTACAAGTAACCAAACCCTGAGTATCAGGAATACACAAATGTACACGATCAAAATCCAAATTCAAGTATTTGAATTTACAAACATTCGCAGAAAAGCTTAGAAGACAAGACCAAACGCCGATCATCGTCCCCCCGGGTTTCTATTCCATGACAAGTATGATGGATCCCCAAGCCGTCTGCATAAACACACGTAAAGTCGATCAAAAAGGGCAGACAATTGCATTAGCATACTCGTATTATTACTACAAAATAAAAGAAGCGCATTATTTCCTCATTCCACAATAAGAGAATAAAATTGATTCCGACCACAGTTCATAATTAAACAACCAAAATGAGATATCATTTGCACTCTATACCTTGGCTTAAAGAGATAAATGACGGTGAACAACAACGCCAAAAAGAAACACAAGCCACCGACAGTGAGATAGGCAATGCCAAGGAAGTCGTTTTTGCCACCAAGCCAGCTAGTGGTGGAGAGTACCAACATCTTTTTACCATTGAAACTGTAAGTGTTATAGTTGTTCATCAAAGTGACGTCTATCTTATCATTTGCATTCAAATCTTGCTCTATTCTCCCATACAATTTCCTGAAAGTAGGAAGAGCTGCAGTTCGCATCCATACAATCAGATCCTCTTGCTCACTAAGCTGTCGCATAAGAAAACAAGCCTTGAGAATAATATATTTGAAAGTTAAAAAGTAAAAGTTTAAAACAAGTGAATAATAATATGAAGAAAGGTTTTTTGCTAAATCCAATCTGACAAATTTTCTATTGTAGCCATATATCTGGAGGAATAGAGAGTCAAAGTTGACATCAAATGGAAGTCAATTACAACAACAATAACAACATTATCCCACTATCTATAGGGCTCTCGTAGTCTCGTACATTCTCAAGTATGGGGATCCTTTATGCTGCATTGGTGTAAATTACTCGCTACAACTTGGCTATAAAATTACACAAATGTTATTTGAAGAAATTAGTACCCTCTCCATGTCCATAGAGATTATTTGCATCTTTCAACATATGTGAGGGAAAATTTGAAGATGTAAATAACCTATTGGATTGGAAAGATATTAAAAAAGAGGGCGTGAAAAGAATGAGATAGTAAAACAAAAATCCAGGTTTGTGGATGCTTAAGAACAAAACAAAGCTACAATACATGTGCCTGTAGAAAACAATAAGTTAAAACTTACTCGTATAGATTTGTCCAAAGTAGCACCACCTATAATACCACCGCTTTGGAAGTTCTTAGGAAAGACATCCTTCCCAAATTTGTGATCACGATCACTCTTCCATGAAATATCCTTCTTGTTCACCGTGATATTTTTATTACCCAAAACAAAACTATACGTATCATTGAACAAGCTCCAAGCAATGAGACCACAAGGCACAATTGGCTTATTTCCATTCATATCTTCTGGTTGACACGTACTTACATCATTTTCACTTTTCTTACTCCTCAACTGCTGATCACTTCGGCTTTTCACATACCTGAATGAATTGAGAAAGAATCATCAAGTGATGTTTGCAAACATTCAGTCTGTTAAGAGACGCCCAATTCAGACGTACAAAAATAGGACTTGCTGAGTCCTATTCCATAATTCATGTTTCTTTAATAGAAAGACACGCAAATGGGCAACGAGTCCCACACTCACCTCCACACAGAACATTTATATAATGTAAAGGTAACATTTATATGATGTAAAGGTAATTGTATGGATAGGACAGGTCAAACAAGGATAACATAAACTATTGACTAGGAGTATTCTACGTGCGTGATCCAATCAAAAGAAATGTGCTTTGCCATATCATGCACAAGTGTCCTTGATATTCGGCTTCAAGAATATCGCTTAAATCTATTACATTAGAATTGATATTTTCTAGTCCTATTTTAAGGTTTTGGAAAATACATTAGGTGTATCCAAACTGAGTTCAACCTAGCCGAATACAAACATTGCCCTTGAATGATACACATTACCTCCACGGATAGATAAAATTCATATTATATAACAGAAAAGAAGGAAGTCCCATGTGATTATTATATTATGAATATTATGTACCTGCGATGATTTTGATAGAAGTTGTCAAGCTGATAATAAATATATATGGGAGCTTTCATATGCTTTTTGATCTGTAAGGAAACAATCAAGTGCATAAATTCCTGATTAGAGCAATGCTAGAACATAAGATAAACACTGAGACAGTTGCGTAGAAGCTCACTGTTAGTGTCCTGCTGCAAGATTTATCTCCAGCGCCCTGAATGTATTTGATCTTATCACTTTTAGATCCTGATACACAGACATCATCATATCGTTCAACAACTTCAACAACCTGAAAGACAATGGACATCTTATCAGCAGCCACGTAAAAATAACTACCAAAAACAATTCAATACAATTCCCTCTTCCCAGGGATCTTAGAAATGATGAATATAGAGAGAAGGGTAGTCTGGCACATACATCACGTGAAGCAAAGAGAGAAGCAACTCCAATAGGAATAAAGACAACGCTGATCACCATGAATGCCGAAATTACCTGTATCAAGAGTGAAAGAGTAGAAGTTGGTATACATGGAGATTGAATAGTAAAGTAAAAGCAGTCAAGAAAAGATGGAGCGGAGTTCATTTTCCATACCCAACGGGGAGTTAAAATTGGTTTGCATGCTGGAAGTTCCTGCTGAGTGAACCTTGAATCTAAAACATCAAAGCAGGTGGTGACATTTAAGGTGATTGATACAGCAGAAACCTCTAGTAATAAATAAATAATAGGTTCAGTGCCAACAAACATTTCCTAGACAATAAAATAGAAAATATATAAGCGAATACCCTTTTCATGTGTATCTAACATGGGACTATGGGAGCCGAATGAAACCAAAATTTGGTGTTTAGAGACGCTCAAAATGAAAAGTCAGTGTCGACCTGTGTAGGCTGTCGTCTATAACACCTAGCTTTCCAAGCTACGGATGCTGGTTCGATTCTGAGACGGTCGTACTATACTTCAAAACCTTATCACTTTTTAGACTTTAGTCTTTAGAGTACAATGGTCCCCATGATATGTTATCAAGCACCAATAGGCATTTGCATTGTCCTAAGCTTTACTTTTTCTTCAATCTCATTATGTAATGTTATTTTGATGTCATCCTTTTGACTAAGATATTAAGTAAAACTTTGTATTCATCCATTATCTTCTTATCACCAACTAAGGGTCGTTTGGTTCAAGTAGGAGGAATGGAATGGATTAAAATCTCATACCATAGAGGAATGGATTGAGATCCCCATACCACTCTAAAATTGTTTGGTAGGCTTATTTTTACACTAGTGGGAATGGAGTTAGAAACTTGAGGTGAAATTAAGGTATGAGATTCTTAGGGGGTTGGAATGGAGTTAAAATCCATCAAGTATCTAACTCCATTCCAAAACAAGCCAACCAAACACTAGATTTGTCCAAATCCATTCCAAACCCTCTTAGTCAAAAGGATGACATCAAAATAACATTATTTGGTCAACCTCCCTCCTTCATGCATTGGGCCCTCTATTTATCCTTTAACAAATGCACCGACCAAAAAGACTACTATTTTGCAAGGAGAAATCTAGAGAAATCATCCCCAGTTAGAAACATCGTTCGAAATGTAAATCCACCCCCACCGACCTTAAAGAACAAAGAACAGGGCTAAGATATCGCCTATTGTTTCAAAAAGCCACCGGAGTAGGAATGGGGAAAGAAAAACAGAATCTCCAATCATTTAAGGTGTCATTCACAACTAATAGATTCCCCTAAATGAAAAAAAGAACTTGAAACATCAAACAAACCCAAAAAACAAAACCATACATTTTTAACCACGCCGGATCTGAGAATTTGCGAAAATTATTTTGGGGCCTTTTGTTAATAAAAAACGTTTTCTTGCATGCAACTTCAAAAAAAAAAAACGAATTTCATGGAAAATGATTTTTTTAAAAAGAGAAATCACTATTTATTTTGTTTCAATATCTGTAGCTCTCAAATCTCAACAAATTACTTTTAATGCTTAATATTGCTAACCAGGGTTACCGGATTCGCTCCCCTACCCTCGGAATCGCGAATTGATTCCAGCGAATCAATTCGCGATTCGTTTTTGACATAATTCGCTGGAATTTGTTTTTAATTCGCCTATTTAGAGCGAATTCTATAACTTCATTAAAACCCACAATAATGCAGAAAAAATTGAGGTATATGCAATACCTGATTATTTTGAAGCCAATAATAATACTCGTCTTGATGATATAGGTTTTTGATGATGCGAGATCCTTATGATGGAGGTTCCAAATGAAGGAAATGAGTGAAAAGTCGCCATTTGAATGATGATTGTGTTGGATTGACTGTTAAATGGCTGAAGGTTGATTAATTGATGATATAAGTTTTTTTAGGGTTTCAAGGAAGAAGACAACTTGTCATATGGAAGTTGAAGGGTTCAACCAGATTTCAAGATAGTCTTTTACTCTTTTGTCCCTCAGTTTGTGACTTTTTGAGTTTTATTTAGTAATTTTCAACAAAACGCTTCTCGAAAGTTGAAGTGTTCAACCAAATTCCTAGACATCATTTTACTAATTTGTCACTATGCCATGTCTTCAAGACTAGAAGTCTAGAAGTCTTCTAGAACTATTTCTTTTTTAATTTTAGCATTTTGATTTATGAACTTTGGATTTTGAAGATCTCATGTAGTAGTACACTATTACTTGAGTCGATTTTTTAGTAATTTAAGTAATTTATTTAGTAATTTAAGTGTTTTGCTATTTTATTTTTTATTTGTTTTGTTTAGCGAATTCGATTCAACGAATTGCCGAATTAAAATGTTAAAAATATGAATTGGATTCGACGAATTGCCGAATTATATATGTTATAGATACGAATCTGATTCGATAAATTATGGAATTATGTAATATAGAATTCGCCCAGCGAATCGGATTCGCTAGATTGAGCGAATCGCGAATTCGAATTACAAAAACGAATCGAGTTTACACGTCTTGAGTAATAGTCCTTCACATAGAATCATAGAATTTCAACTTAGCAGAATTTCTGAGAAGAGATATGCATTGAAATTTGTATCATTTTACCATGACATAATTAGGAAACTTGAGATTTTTATTTGGAAAAAGATACATTATTTGTTTTTTTACTTTGTATAACTTTATGTAGAAAAATGAGTTTAGCTAAGAGACATCATAACAATAGCGTTCGTATTCATAAAACAGGTATAATTTTGGCTCTCAAGTTATGTCTCTTCTTCATCTCATAGCATACTGTTATCCGCTATTTCCTAGTCCGTGACAAGTAATTAATCCTACATTCCGAGCAGATTAAAACTCATACATACAGAGGAGTACAAGATAAGGTAAATTCCTATTTCTTATTTATAGGATACGTCGACAAAGCTCGATATAGACATATAACAACCGGCGATAAATGGGAAAACCCTGAATGATGTCTACATGTAATAAATTTGGTGTCATATTTCATCATTCATCAATATTATCATACTCCGTCGATCCCATTATTATTATCATCCCTTCTACTTCGCTCAGATTCAAGGAAAAGTGATGACTACCTACGTTACCCTTAAATTAAGGATAGTTGTGACGATGTCATTAGGGTGGAGAAGGCAATATTAGATGATCAAACATTTTCCTTAGTAAATTTAGAAAGAAATGGGACAATAAAATTGGGACAGCGGGATAATACGGATGCCCTAAGACAACGAACAATTACATCCTCCCAAATCGCAGGATCGAAACAAACAAGAGTAGAACTAAATGACAGAAAGTCAAACCGATCTCAACATTAGACCAAGCAAACAAGAGTACAACTTAAATATGAATTATTAGGTTATTTATCCACCAAAAGTTTATTAGAACTTGAAATCCCAAAAAAACCACAATCAATCAGTAACGATCTAATTCACTGTAAATCTCAAAACAAGTACTCCGTATTACTCAATAACATTCATAAACACGCATAATACCATAGAAAGCACACAATAACAAAAAAAAAGATACGGAGTAAAAAAGAAAGGAAATACATTTGGGACGCTTGGAATTTCTGCGAGCAGCGGAAGGATCAGCTGAGCTGGATGCAGGATTTGAACTACTCATCGATTATTTTTACACTTTCAATTTCTAATATCTTTTAAAGAAAAAAAGAGGGTTTTGATCAAAAACTCAGAGAGATTTCCCAAAGATGGATTAGTGAGAGAGATTTAAGGGGTTTTCGTATGATATGTGATTGATTTCCTCCCTAAATCTGTGTTAAATTCTTGACTTTGATAAGTATTATGGACTTGTTTTTTTGTTGAGGTAAAGTATAATGGACTTGTTATGGTAATCACAGGAGACGAAAGCAGATGAGAATTTTCGGAAAAAAAAAAGTCGCAACAGGCGGCCACCGCATAGGGCTGTTCAAAAGACCGTCCACGTTATTCCCAACTCCCAAACAACAAAGACTCCCTTAGATCAACTCCCATAAGATGTAGTTTGTTTCGTCATATTAATTTTTCAAGCCATGTTGCTTTTCGGTTGTACACTTTAATGATGAACTACGACATTTTGTAGTTTTATAGGTCCACATTCTTACTTTTAAGTTTTAACCAATGAAGTAATTTAGCTTTTATTTTTTTAAAACAATTCTCGATCATATCGAGAATGTGTTGGCTAACCGGTTGGCCCTTCTGGAGTTTTGCTTCAAAGAAGCGAGTGGTAAGCTCATACATAACGATCTGCGGTGCTTTTGAGAACTCGTTAGTGAGCGTGGTGAAAATCTTGTTTGCACCTTGGGCAATGAATCGTCTTTGCAAATTGGATTCCATTAAAAAGATGAGTATGTTCTTTATCGCACCCGCCTCCATTACGAAATCACTATAAGCAAGTGATACATTTGCTCCTGCATTGGGACCTGGGTTAGGCGGTAGTGGCTCAGTCAAGTACTTGAGCTTACTGTCAGCTATGGCAGCATTCCGTAATGATGCCTCCCAGTCCGCAAAGTTGGACCCGTTATTCTTCAGTCGCGTGTACTGATTCATATTGTCCATGAACATCTTAAGCCAGGATTCACGTGCGAGCGTGGCACTTGGCATAGGGGCATCAGCATGTCCAGCCATTTGTTATAACAGTTTTATCGATATAAATGAATGCTACACTGCGAGAAAGGAGATAAAACATAATAAGCATTTTCATCGTTTTAATTAAGTCTAATGCAAAACCGATTAATGCGAAGACTCTTGCATTTATACAATTGACCTCCCTCAAGTATTATATAAATGATCCCAAGACTCAATTTCTGTAAATTGATAAGCCAACTTCTTGGCTAATTCTACTTTTAGAATTCCTGGTCGATAAATTTCTGTAAATTCTATCTTTAGTCCATCATAATCACGAGATATTACTCGGACTATAATGTTGAGGTAAAATAGGTCAACACATACTACTTACCCAACGTAGAAGGGATCATATGGAGAGTAAGGTCCTATATGCCTACCGACGAAGAAGGGAGTCATAGCAGTTTTCCCTATAAAGACTAATCTCAATTTTGGGTTTTAGAGGAAGGTCCATCAGCTTTAATTTTATTCATTTAAGTGAACGAATGATCTAGCAATTTGAGAATGAATAGTTTAAGATGATAGCTTTTTAGAATATTGATTGACATCTGGATGTCCATGATAATTAACATACAATCTATATGAGTCAATTTTCATGTAATTAAGTTGTAGGTGGTTTGGTTTAGGCGGAATATGATGCAATAACTATTATGCAAAAGAAAAACAATAAGAATGGAAAAATGAAAAACAAAGTACAAAGTCCTAGTGTGGCCTATCCTATCAAAATAGAAAAAAAATACACTTTGGAATCCATCCTTATGGACCCTAGAAGCTTGACTTGATGTTCCATCTTGGTCCATGTAGCGGGAGTGAGCTATCCGATCTCCATCTTTGGTCTTCTCAAAAATACAATTTTTAAAAATTACAAAATATAAACCTATTTACATTCTAATTTAAAATTATAATTAAAGATTACAAAGGGGAGATTCGAGATCTCAAAATACATCAAAGACCATGTTACCATCATTACGATAACACAATCTACTAAGGCCACACTAAGCAATACAAATTACAACCTCTTGTAAAAATACCAAAATATCCATTCATTCATTCATTCAACAAAATAAAATGCATCAACAAAATAAATTAAACATTCAAGACATAATTCATTAATTATGATGATTAATTTATCCAAACCACCTTTAAAATGATCAAAATTATGTGACAATTCCTTAATTGTACACAACAATTTTAATCAACCATAATCCAATTTAATTCATATTATCGGGTATGACATAAATTAAATTCAACATTGTTTTAAACCTTCTTAAAATAATAGGTTATCTATTATAATGCAATAAACAAAAAATTAAAAATTTAAAAAAAAAAAAAAAATTTTAAAAATTTTTTTTTTTTACAACAATACATTATCTTTTTCACAACAATAATCAACATACAATATCTTTTTCACAACAATAATCAACATACATTATCTTTATAATGCAATAAACAAAAAATTCAAAATTAAAAAAAAAAAAAAATTTCTCACTATTCACGGATGAACAGTACCCGTGAACAGTAGCATGTACAAATTTTTTTTTTTTTTCTCGGTTTTAAAAAAAAACAAATACAATTCCTTTTAAATAGATCATGCTAATAAAACTAGATCGGTACAAACATTCAACATCTAATCATTATTAAACATTGATACAAACTAGATAATTCAAATTAACCTTTTAACATGAATATCTAAATCATGATTAATCAATTATTAAAATACTCAACTAATCATAATTGTTTTGTAAATTCATACCTAAAAATTTAGCACAATGAATGTTCTTTAACATCCAAAACAAATTCCTTTTACATTTTAATTTAATCCTCATTAAATCAAAATATCAACTAATTCATTATATTATTATCTTAACATATTAAAACAACAACATATATGAATCAAAAGGAAAAACAAGGCAAAAAAAAAATATTTCTTCACGGTTGAACAGTGCCGTGAACAGTACCAAATATATTTTTTTCCCTGGTCGTGAACAGTACCAAAAAAAAAACAAACCCTAATTTTTTTTTCTTCTTTCAGCCGAAACAAAAACAAAAACAAAAAAAAAAATAAAACAAAAATTTCTAATCTTATATTTCATCAAATATGAAAACATATAAAATAATTTCATAGCCAATTGCTCTGATACCACTTGTGGGAAATATCGGTATACTCCCCTTTAAATAATTCGGATTATAATGAAATTATAACTATATGAATTTCTAGTCATAAATGAAATTGCATAATATAAACAAAAGATTAAGAAATAACCTTCGGTCCTAGATAAAGGCCTAAGAACAAATACCAAAGTAGGTATTCTCCTAATCGTAACACCCACGATGGTTCAAGAAATGCCTTCGTCGTTCTAGAACGAATACCCAAAATTACTTCTAATTTTGTGTGTATATTGATGATGAATATGAAGATGAATAAGGGAGTTCAAAATCAGAATTTTTCTTCTCCTTTTCTTTTTGTGTGTGCCGTGAGATTAGAGTAGTGATTAGGTTTTTTTTTTCTTTTTCTCTTGTTGTAGCCGTGAGACCCAAGAGCCAAAAGAAAAACCTAGTTTCCTTATTTCACTCAACCTCTAATTGGTAGTTGGCATCTCTTTTATTATGTACATAATATAATATGTATTAATTATTACTAGTAATGGACCGTTACATAAACCGAGTAATGCCGGACCAATACACTATAATAATATCGTGTAATACATATCCGCCAACTTAAATATAACAGTTTACATTTAGTTTAGACCAACATTATATACATGGATTAAATATAACATTTTATATTCAATTACCAGCTAACATTATTTAATCGTTATTAAATAATCGTATCATCATCACATTGACTAACCTTTTAGTCAAATACATCGACTAACCTTTTAGTCATTTAATAAGGCATAAATATGATTATTTTCTCAAATAATCACATCTCTCAATCACATCCTTTAGGTGTGACTTTTAGGGACCAGTTGATCACCGCCATCTGTATGACAATAACGTCAAACTTATCTAGCAAGCCAACCGTTATCGATAAACGTGAATCAACTGATTACAATACAAAGTATACCCTGTGAACCTATAGAGATTTATTTATGTTATTGCACTAACTGTGGAGGAGGACACTAGCTCCAACAAATGGAGCTAAGGTAGCCGCAGTTCCGTGAAGAACCCGTCTTCTTGTGCCTAATGGTTTAGAGTTGATTTAAATAATCGCTATATGTACCAACCTATTACAAGAAACATTATCTCCATTTCCGTGTTAGACATGGAAGGTTTTTTTTCATTTTGTATTAAGAACAATCGTTGTACTTTTTCATTTAATGAAATGGTTTATGGCGATGCCATTTCTATTGGAGGTATTTATGTTCTAGATATTGCAAAAGAGGTCTATCATGTAGAAAACAAGAAGCTCAAAAAAGGTGAACCTAATCAATCATACCTTTGGCATTGTCGTTTAGGGCACATAAACGAACGACGCATAAAGAGACTTGTTTCATCTAAAGTACTCAAACCATTCGATTACGAATCTTATGGCGTATGCGAATCATGTCTTCTAGGCAAGATGACTCGTGCTCCTTTTACGGGAAAAGGGACACGAGCAAGTGAAGTATTAGGACTTATACATACGGATGTATGTGGTCCAATGACTATCCAAGCTAGAGGAGTTTATCACTACTTCAATACTTTTACCGACGACTTGAGTAGATATGGATATGTCTACTTGATGAGGCATAAAAGTGATGCTTTTGAAAAATTCAAAGAATTTCAAAATGAAGTAGAAAACCAATTGAATAAAAAGATTAAAGCTCTACGATCCGATCGTGGTGGTGAATACTTGAACAATGAATTTGATTCACACCTAAAAGAATGTGGTATAGTATCACAATGGACTCCTCTTGGGAAACCTCAGTTAAATGGTGTGTCCGAAAGGAGAAATCGAACTTTATTAGATATGGTTCGATCTATGATGAGTCTGACAGAGCCTCCTGATTATTTTTGGGGTTTTGCTATGTTATCTGCAATATTTTCACTAAATCAAAGCCCGACTAAAGCGACAAACAAGACTCCATATGAGATATGGACAGGGAAAGTCCCTTATTTGTCGTTTATGAGAATTTGGGGATGCGAGACTTTTGTTAAGAATAAGTCTGACGATAAACTCACACCCAAATCTGACAAATGTCTGTTTGTAGGATATCCAAAGGAAACACGTGCTTATTACTTCTACAATAAACACGAGGACAAAGTGTTTGTGTCTCGTGATGCAGTATTTTTAGAAAATAATTTTATTTCTAAAAGACAGAGTGGGAGAAAATTTGAACTTGATGAAGTCCAAGAGCCACAAACCGAAAAGGACGACGAGGAAAACGTTCCCTCTTCGTCTGACATGGTCATTATTTCTACGGAACATAGGAGGTCAAGCAGAATTAGTCATTAACCTGATAGATACCTTGGTATTATAGAGGAAGGTGATGACTATAATGTGTTACTTTTTGAAAGCAACGAACCTACTACCTACAAAGCAGCCATTTCTAGTCCCGACTCAAAGTTATGGCTAGGAGCCATGCAATCCAAAATGGATTCTATGTACGACAATCAAGTATGGGACTTGTTTGATTTACCTAAAGAAGTAAGACCTCTTCAGTGTAAGTGGATCTATAAGATCAAAAGTGGCATAGATAAACATAATGATGTTTACAAAGCTAGATTGGTGGCAAAAGGTTTCACCCAAGTTCATGGTCTTCACTATGACGAAACCGTCGCCTCAGTCGCCATGCTTTGATCCATTAGTATTATCTTAGCGGTTGCCGCATTTCATAATTATGAGATTTGGCACATGGATGTCAAAACCGCCTTCTTAAATGGAATTCTAGAACAGGAAGTGTACATGACACAACCTGAAGGTTTTGTGGATCCATCAAACCCTAAGAAGGTATGCAAACTTGAGAGATCCATCTATGGTCTTAAACAAGCATCCAGGAGTTGGAATCATCGTTTCGATCATGTAATTAAACAAAATGGTTTTGCTCGAAGTGTCGAGGAACCATGTTTATACATGAAGTTTAGTGGGAGTAAAGTAACTTTTCTAGTCTTGTATGTAGATGACATACTACTCATTGGGAATGATATTCCAATGCTGACTTCTATGAAGGAGTGGCTAGGGATTCATTTCCAAATGAAAGACTTAGGAGAGGCACAGCGCATCTTAGGTATCCTGATCTATAGGGATAGATCTAAAAGGATACTAGCATTAAGTCAAGAAACTTATATTGATAAAATTCTTGATCGGTTCAACATGAAAGACTCTAAGAGAGGCTTTCTTCCTATGGGAAATGGGATCACTTTGAGCAAGTCAGAGTGCCCTACCAAACCCGAGGATATTGAACGCATGAAATTGATCCCTTACGCATCTGCCGTTGGATCAATCATGTATGCTATGATGTGCACTCGTCCCGATGTTGCATATGCTTTGAGCATGACAAGTCGTTACCAACCAAATCCAGGTGAGAGTCACTAGATAGTCGTTACCAAACAAATCTATATGATGAATGGAGGAGCTGTTTGCTGGAAGAGTTTAAAGCAAAGCGTTACAGCGGATTCTACAACAGAAGCAGAGTACCTTGCAGCGTCTGAAGCTGCAAAGGAAACTGTGTGGATTCGGCAATTTTTGGAAGGACTAACAGTAGTGCCTACTGCCAAAGATCCTATCACGATTTATTGTGATAACAGTGGGGCTATTTTTCAAGAAAAAGAGCCCAAGTCTAGTAACAAGTCTAGACATGTACTTAGGAAATATCATGTAATTAGAGATTACATGGACAGAAAGGAAATTGACATTTGTAAGGTTGGGACAGATGACAACATTGCTGATCCTTTAACCAAGCCTTTATCAAAGGCTAAGCATGATGGTCATGTCGTCACAATGGGATTGCGACGTGTACCAGAATTCCTTTAGATTATGTAATATGTAATAATTGAAGGTTGTATTAATTATTTCATATATGATAACTGCATTCATTGTTCGAGTTTTGTTATAAACTCTTTTATTTAGTTTGACTAAATTTAGTATTTTGTTTATCCGAATAGATTGTAAGACAATGTTGGACCTTATTCAAGTGAATAGGACGAACTTAGTATTTTGTCCCAAGTCACTCAATGAGGTGACATCTTGAAGTGACTAGATTGTAAGTCGATCGATGGTTGGTTCAGCACCATCGGGTCATGGAGATAACTGGTCGTTTACATAGACAGACTGTATGACACTCTGTCGGACAGTGACAATAGTAGAGACCCTTAAATCAATTATTTGATGCCTGGTAGTAGTAGGGTCTTCTATCTTATTCCTATGAGTCGATTCTTTTGACTAGGGACCGTCTATCTGAGTCGGTGCAGTTTCCGATTAGTTTTGGTTGATGTTCTAGGTCGTGCCGTAAAAGGGGGCCGATGGACATCTTCTGGATCATGGTGATCTACGTCATACAAAGTAGATGAATCAACATGAATTGTCCATCCACGTTGGGTACAACCATCTTTAGGCCACTCGAGGAGAAGTTACAGTAAATGCGTGGCCACGCTCGGAAAGAGATCTATGGTAGATTTTCCGGTCAGACAGTTACTCTCCCTATCGAGAAAACCACTCTAGATATTATCAATCGCAAGCGTGACCTAAAAAACACCTTGCGGTGAGTGGGAGCTGTGATAAAGAGACAAGAGAATTGGTGACGCACACTTGTGTCAAACAACTGGGAGATTGTTGGAGTGGGTGCCCTCCACAATAGTGCGCCACATAATAAATCTCATTAACGAATATAATTGGGATATTTATTGACTATATATATATGATTAGTCAGTTGATTAACGTAAATCAATAACAGTTGGCTGACTAGAGTTTGACGTTATTGTCGTATGACGGCGGTGATCAACTGATCCCTTTCGGTCACACCTATAGGATGAAATCCAAATAGTAACTAATTATTTGTATATGATACATTTGATTAGTCCAATACATATATTTGATTTGTACGAGAGTTTATTGTTATAAATTGAGTTAAGAACTGATAAGTGAATATTTGTATGATTTTAACCCCCAATTTAGCTCGGTTTTGTATGTCATTTGTGCTTTGTTAAGCCATTTTATGAGCTAATATCGTCTTCTAGGCAAATTCCTATGTTCTAACCTGTTTTGTAGGGAAAGTGACGTTTCTACGCTTTTTTTCTATATTCCCGAGCATTTGCCTAGAACCCGACGATTTGAAGAAGCAAGCTTGACCATGTCAAAGGCATTTCAAGGAGGTTCACCGATTCAAAAGAAAGAAGAAGTAAAGACGATGTCGCAGTTGTCGGAAGATCAATCAGTTAGGTGAAGAATTCATCATTTTACATCAAACCGTATCAACAAACCCGACTCAAGAGGTCAAGGGGGATAATGAAAGTCAAGTCATATGCAAGGGGAGATGAAACGAGAGTTAAAGCACCAAGATCACAACTTACTCGATCGGGTAAGTGGTGTACCCGATCGGGGATCTCTACTGATTCGCAGTTTTGCTTCGACTTCCTCCTTTTTGTCCTATGTGATCAATGCATGACCCCTTCCCCACGAAACCCTAATGCTATATAAAGAGCTTCAGCCACCACACTTCAACACATCTCTTTATACTTCACTTCTCTTCTCTTTTTACAATTCTCTTTAGATTAGAAAACCTAGGCTAAGAGGAGAGAAACCTAGCCTCTCTTCTCTTGTCTGGATCATTTTCTTCTTCTTTTTGTCTTTAGTTTCTTAGTTTATTTATGTCTTTTCTACATCGAATCTTTAGCTTAGATCAATAAAAATTTCATCTTTGTAATCTACTTTATTTGGTTCAAGTATTATGATTCATGGAACGATTATTCTAAGCAAGGAATTTCTATTATTGTTATCATTATCGTTGTTGATCGTCATCTAGGTATTCCTATCTTATCTTTTGTTTAATGTCTTTATGTTTTCTATTTGATTGTTATTTTCCATCCATGTTATCTTAGATTCATTTTAGTATCGTTATAATCGCCATTTCATTTCATTAGATTATCAATTTAGCGTCGTTATTATCGCCATATAAAGAGTCTTAAACTATCGTCAAAACAAAATAAACATGTCTATCCTAGTTTTTGTTATTAACTTCATCTTAGATTTAAACATCGCCATGAGTGAGTAGTCACCTTTCTAGGGTGTAGGGTAGCCATGTTAGATTGATTAAAAGATGATAATTGGATAAAAGAAATTGTGCCTTTAAAACATTGTATCTATGCATGTTTGGACTATAACGATAGTTGACGATTGCTGATCAAAATCATTGACTAGAATGGAATTCTTTTTCAAGGTAGAGATACGTGAATTGAATAGACAAACCATGACATGGTAGATTAAGACCTAGTAAATTGCCTAAAAGCCTGCTAGACCATCTGATCTATGATTGTAATGAACACATCATTCTTACGAACTCACAATGAATTATTTGCATGTAATATGTTAATCTACATGTGTGAACCTACTTCCCTAGATGTTTTTCATCATTGTTAATTCATCACTGTGTTTTATTTTTTTCATTTTGATTTGCTTTTATTTTGTTTTCGTTTATGCCTTTTATTTGTTTAGAAATTAAAATCCCAAAACCCAGATATTCGTTAGATAAGACCCAATTGCGAGACATTTCACATTCTATAGGAAACACCATCTCCCTGAGGATCGAACCCAACTTCCCTAATTACATTAATTTGTTATTAGCCTAGTCTGGGTAATTTATCTTTGTATCGGGCTTGCGACAAGCTCGGTCAAATTTTGGCGCCGTTGTCGGGGAGCACGGTTTAGTTTTCCTTTTTCTGGTGATTTTTATCGCAATTAGTTTTATCTAGTCTTTAGGAACCCAAATTCCTTCAGACCTCTCTTGATTTTTCATCTTAGCTTTTCAATCTTATGCCCAGATCTTCTAGACTAGGGACCCCTATCTCTTTAGACCCCGATCTAGAAAGGACTCTGCGTAGGAGACGAAAGTTATTCAACGAAATCTCAAAAGCTTCTGATACTTCAAGTTTAGACCGTATTCGTGAGAAATACTCGGATATTTTATCTAATCTCGAAGGAGAAGAAGATTTATTCTCATCTCCATTCTCAAAAACCAATCAACTTTCAAACAACACTCCATCTTTATCTTCACAAAAGAAAATGGTTCGACTTTCAGACCATTCCAAACCAACTGCAGATACACTTCCAAGGGGTATTGCTACACCCCAAATCACAGCCCAAAACTTTGAAATCAAAACTGCCTTCATCAATCTAATAGAAAGAAGTCAATTTGGTGGCAATACCACAGAAGATACCAACCTTCATATTCAAAACTTATGTGACTATTGCTCCACAATTAGACAAACTGGAGTATCCTAAGAGCAGATTAGGGAAATGCTCTTTCCCTTCTCTTTAACAGGAAAGGCTAAACTTTGGATAAAAAACCTTGCCCGAGTTGCCTTAGGAATAGCCGACTGGGATGGTCTAGCTCTTGCTTTCTATCAAAAGTACTTCCCACCAGAACGAACCGCACTCTTACGGAGTCAAATCACTGGATTTCGTCAGAGATGCGATGAAAGCCTTTATGAGGCATGGGAAAGGTACAAAGAATTACAAAGAGAATGCCCTCATCATGGCCTTGATTCATGGTTCTTAGCTATCACCTTCTACAACGGTTGTTGTGGCGAATCGCGCCGTATCCTCGACTCCGCTAACAATGGTCGTTTCGATCAGATCGATGTAGAAATAGCTAGTGCAACTATCGAGTCAATGGCAATTCACGACTCTCAGTATAGCAACTCACGTGCTATGCCGCTCAAAACCAAGCAGGAAGATTCTAGCAAAGTAGCACTCCTAGAAGCCCAATTAGCCCTTCTGCAGCAACAAGTAGGAAGCTCTTCTCAATCCAAGCAACATGTTAACGTCACTAACCAGGTAGTGGTATGTGAGACATGTGGGGTTGGAGGACACATTTTTCAAGAATGTAGGAGTTCGTTAGAGCAAGTCAATGCCTATCAAGCATATAGGCAGGGCAATGCTTTCTCAAACTTCTATAATGAGAACACGAAGAACCATCCTTTTTTGTCCTACAAAAGCACCAACATTCAGAATCCCCACCATCAGATTCAACAACCATTCATACCACATCAACAGAAGCCCTATAATCCACCTGGTTTGCAAAACCAGAGACCTCCATTTCAACCTAACTTAAATCAACCTTACCAACACCAACCTCAACACCAACCACCCCAAAATCAAAGCCAACCCAATGACTCAAGCTTGAGCAAGATTGAATCCATGCTTCTCCAAGTTGTTCAAAAACAAGATTCAATGTTTGCTCAACTTCAAAAGAGTGATCAAGCTCAAAATGCTTGAAACTCAAATGCCCCAATTGGCTGCCTCTAACTGTAACACCCGCAAATGTACCCTATTTTAAATAGTAAAAATATTTTACGGATACTTTTCAGCGAATTTTAGTTTTAATTTGGAATTTAATTTTTCGAGTCGAATTTAGAACTTCCGAGTTCGTATTTGGAATTTCCGCGAGATTTCAAGTAAAACCCGTCTTAAGTCGTCTTTGACTTTTGTTGACTTTTTCTCATACACAACTCATACTCCCTCCTTAACCTATTTTTCATTCATTCAACACAACACTTACTTCCTCCTTACGAAACTACCAAAACCCTTGCCTCCTTTTTCATCCGATCTTTGAATCATCATATCTCAATCGTTTCTTGCTTAAATTCTCGTAAGTTCATCTCATTCTTCCCCTCTTACCTTCCTCTATCCGTATTGATAATAAAATTACCGTCTTTCTCGCTTTTAAAACTTTCCGTCTTTCTCAAGGTGAAGTAAATTCATCTTTTATTAACTATTTTGTAGGTGGTGACCTCCAAGATCCCGACAAAGACTATTTCCTGATTGAAGAGGAGCTTGACGAGTAGTGAAGACGCATAAAGGTAACGGTGAAGGGTTACTCGATATCATTTACGTGTTTTACATGCTTTATATGTTAGAATTCGTATTTAGAATACGATTAGAAAGCTTAGGATTCATGTTATTGATGATGATTGTTGTTAGTTGATGATTGTTGATAAGGAATATTGATTGTTGATAGTTATTAGAAGTTAATTATGAGAATTGAAAAGGTTTGAATGTGTTTTGAAGCTCACGGAATGAACAGGGGTTCCCAGCCGGGTGACCGGCCGCCGGTCTGCCCACCGGCTGGGAACACATCAGTAGTGATGTTGTGATTTTTTTATAGAGGTGCTCCTGGCCTGGGTACCGGCCGCCGGCCCATCGACCGGCCTGGAACACATGCCCTGTTAGACTTAAATGTCGGAGCGGTGAAGTGTAACCGTGATGCCGTTGTGCATTTGTTTAGTGGGGATATGACGACGTTGTTAGGAGGTGAACGCAATGCGTTGATCGACCCGGCCGTCAAATGTTGTATCTTTGCGAGGTGGTGTCATTGCATGTAGCGTACTAGCTTGACTTTTGACTATAGATCTCTTTCCGCCTCTTTTGTGAAGGTTGACCGAATTTGGGGTACTCGGCGTCTATGATTGACCGAGTCTTGGATGTAGAACGTCTTACCACATGTCGAATTGGAACACGTCTTATTCCGAGAGTCTGGCCAGGTTTACACTAGGACCGTATTATTATCGTCGTCCTACCGAGAGGATTAGAGTCTTGTGTGTACGAAACGTCTTATCGTGCACGATTCCGGGAAACGTCTTATCCCGTGAATTTGTTTGTCTAGGTCATGAGTATAGGAAACGCCTTCACATATACGGTTCCGGGAAATGTCTTATCCCATGGGCTTCCATTGGCTTGTCTTGCTATTGTACACGATGCTAGTGCGTGCCATTAACCGTGAGAGATTGTGTTGTCATATTCGTATGATTTGATGGTTGTTTGTAAGTTTAATTATACGTGAACCTTGAGTTGGACTCTTGCATGAAATAGATGATTGACGTGGTTTATATGTCGAGTCTCTATCTTATCAAGTATATGCCGCTAACGGTGAGATGTAAGCCCTAGTGAGTATATAGTTGCCTAAGGGTGTCTTCCCCGAGTCTTTCTATAATATGATGGTTACGGTTTTGTACTTCATGTATCAATATCCATATATATTGAATTGCCTATTTAACCTTATCGTATTTCACATGTATGTCTATATATGCATGCTTCTATTTTGTATTTCCTTTTATGTACATTTAATGTGATATGGCTGGGAGAACCCGGAGTTACTCCCCACTGATTGTGGCGTTCATGTTTTTCATGAATGAACAGGTTGCTTGCATGGTTGGCTTTTTGCTTGATATTTTGGGTTCAGGTGTGAGCTAGCGGGCGTTATCCCTGGAAGTTTCACCTCTAGACGATTTTAGCTAGTTTGCTAAATACTTTGACATTTATAATATTTTGAAAGACTACGTCTCTTGGTTGTAGTTCATACTTTAGTTTGTAATATTTGACACACCTTGTATACTTCTTCTTGCATGTATAAAAGTTTTTAAAAGCTTCATATTTCCGCTATATAATTCACATGCTTGTATGTTTTATATTTCCGCATTCGCGGGGGTTGTCACAGTTGGTATCAGAGCTTTATCGCTCCCGACGCACACACGTGAACCCTAAACTTAAACTACTTGACCTTGAAATAATAAATGAGAGTTGGGTAGAAGTTAAGGATTTATTTGGTAGTCTACTTGTTTATGCTAATTGATAGGAATAACTTAATTTGTTTTTGTTTCTTATGAAGATGGTTAGACCACGACTAGTTGAGAATGTTATGTTGGAAGCTCTCACTCAAGTGCTTAAAAATCAGCAAGATGCAGCTTTAGCTCATGCCAACCAAGTTCCCCCTAGAAGGGAAGATAACCATCAAAGTGGCTACGCATGGGTAGCTGGACAAATAGCTAGGAGTAAAATTGTACCATATGGTGGAGAACCGAACCCTACGGAGTTATCCGATTGGTTCCGTGAGATGGAGAAGCAGTTCGATCTATACCAAGTCCGAGAAGAGGACAAGGTGAGGATCGCAAAGCACTTCCTGGTAAGGGAAGCTGACAATTGGTGGGTTATCACTAGTGCTACTGCTACTCTCGAAGATGACTTTAACTGGGCTTGTTTCAAAGCTCTTGTGGAAGGTAGATTCTATCCTAAAGAGCTTAAACAACAAAGGCTCAAGGAGTTCATTGACTTTAAACAAGGCAACTTGTCAGCTCAGGACTTCACTACGGAGTTCAACAAGCGTGCTCATTTTGCTCCGAGGCTTATTCGAGATGACGAGGACCGAGCCTTCTATTACCGTAACAAGTTGAGTGTCGTTCTTCAAAGTAAGGTAAGGAGGAGCTCTACTTCTTTCGGGGAGTAGTATGATGATACCCTTTGGGCGGAGAACTCAATGAAGGCCGTTAGAGATGAAGCGAAGATGAAGAATCCCTCTCCTTCCCCCTCTTTCAATCCAAGGTCAAACTTCAATGACAAAAGATCTCTCGCTCCTTCTTCTTCTAATGCCTATACTAACAAGAGGCGTTTCAATGCTCCCTCAAACTCCAATGCAAGATCACTTGTTCCTTATCACACTCAAGCTAACTCAAATGCGGCTCCTCGGCCCAATGCTTCCCCTCAAACTCAAGGACGAATTTGTGACGGTTGTAGGAGACCCGTTCATCCCGGAGTTGGACGCTATGATAGGCCCCTGTTTTGCTTTTTTTGCAAGAAGCCGGGTCACCGCTTTCGTGAATGCCCCGACCGTCAGACTCCCGCACTCAGTGCCAAAGCTAAGGGATCCATCTTTGTACTCAGCCGAGCCGAAGCTAATGCTCACCCGGAGATCGTGACTGGTAGGTTCACTTCCTTAGATCAATTTCGTTTTCCTTTTTCGCCTTCATCTTTTCCATCAGATCGTAGTTCTGGTATGATGCCTCCTAGCGTTCATAGTATCATTTCGCCTTCCATAATCTCTTGTGAGGTAGCTTTCTCTTTAGCTAATGTAGGGAGTTATTGGGTGTGTTTTGATGATGCACCAAATATGGTACCTACCCACCCTATGGAGCTAGATTCATGTTTAATTGACTATAAGGAATTGAGGATAAGCTTAGGTTGAACCTCTCTTGGTGATTTTAGACTTTGAATCTGGATATTGTAATATCACCTTGAGGATCGAATAGATCGTAATGATAGTTTGTTGTTGTTAAGGATATTAGTGGTGGCTTTAGACGTTACTTAGGAAATTATTGTCTTTAAACGTTGGACCCTATCATGAATGTTTACTTGGTGGAAATAGAATTTGGTGACCAATCTTGAGGAATATTTTCATAGACGAAGACCGGTACGTTTTGAGTTTGATGAGCTAGACGATTTGATTAATTGACGTATCGCCATATGTTTGGCAATATGTATGATTTGGAATTGGTACTCATTCTTTGCTTGAGGTATTGCGATTTGACTTTCGAGGATGAAAAAGTCCATTGTAAATTTAGGATAATGAGCTCGAAGTAAAGTGAATCAAGGGATTTTTATGGTGACTCTCTTTTACCTTGTGGTTCTTAGCAATCATGTTTCCCTAGATATGAAAATTTTTGTTGGTGGTTTCTAATTAGAGTTTTGATGAAACTAAGAAGATTAGAGTTCGTAATAAATCTTTCTTGTGGATTCTTAGTTGTGGAGTCTACCGTGCTGATGGATATAGGTAAATATATTGGATTTGAATAATTAGGATTTGTTGCTCGAAATTTCATGTTTATGAAATATTTTTGTAGGAATCTAATGATCGAGAATGTTGAAGATAAATTGCACCCTCTTGAGGACTAGTTTACTCGTGGAGTTATTGCTGCCGAGTTGCAATCGACTTTTGAATTGTCATAGTTGGAAGATAGTATTGTGGTTCATTCCTCTCTTTTCCCTCAAATTGATCCTTGCTCAATCTGCTACTCTTCAATCCTTTTCCCTTTTTGGTCCATTTTGCTCGTTGGACGTACCTCTTAGTATCGCGATTTGTGATTTCAATGTTCGAGTCGCTCTATGTACGTGTAATGTCTTCTTAATTTGGTTTTATCTTTAAGAAAACCTTCAAATCCCCAACTCGTATTTTTAATTTAACTTTTTAAAGAAATCTAAAGATGGATTTTGCACCCTTGTTTTGGAGAAAATAGATTTCTTTTGCTTTTATACTTGGATTATGCGTTGGTTGGATGTTTGGACTTGTTATTAGAGACGTCTGATGACTAGTCTTACACTTACTAACACATGTCTGATTTTCGATTTCACTATTTCAACTTTGATTTGATTTTTGATAGCTAGAGTTCTCGTTCGCGACGGGCACTCTTGTGATTCGTAAATAAAGTTTCGCACTTATGAATAATTTCCTTAAACCCTTTTCGAGAAGAACCTCGTTTCATAAATGTTTTGTCTTGTAAAAGTTTTAGTATTAATTTTGAAAACCGATTCTTGTCCTTGATACTTTTATTTTCTACTCTCAAGTTTCGAGGACGAAACTTTTTAAAAGGAGAGGTGATTGTAACACCCGCAAATGTACCCTAATTACCTCTATCTCAAAACCTTAACTAATTTAATAATTTAACGATTAATTACTAAGTTAAATCGTATTTAATCGTATTAAAATAAGATATAAATTTATTAGTCAATTATCGCATAATTGAAAAATAAGTTTAATCGAATTTGAGTTCTTAACTCAATTTCTAACAATTAAGTCTCGTACATATCGAATATATGTAATGTACTAATTAACTGTATCGTATACAAATAATTAGTTACTATTTGGATTTCATCCTTTAGGTGTGACCGAAAGGGATCAGTTGATCACCGTCGTCAAACGACAATGACGTCAAACTCTAGTCAGCCAACCGTTATTGATTTACGTTAATCAACTGACTAATCATATATATAGTCAATAAATATCCCAATTATATTCCTTAATAAGATTTATTATGTGGCGCACTATTGTGGATGACACCTACTCCAACAATCTCCCACTTGTCTGACACAAGTGTGCGTCACCGATTCTCTTGTCTCTTTATCACATCTCCCACTCAACGCAAGGTGTCTTTCAGGTCGCACTTGCGATTGACAATATCTAGAGTGTTTTCTCGATAAGGAGAGTAACTGTCTGACCGTAAAATCTACCATAGATCTCTTTCCGAGCGTGGCCACGCATTTACAGTAACTACTCCTCGAGTGGCCTAAAGATGTTTTTACCCAACGTGGGTGGACAATTCCTGTTGATCCATCTACTCTGTATGATGCAGATCACCATGATCCAGAAGAAGTCCATCGACCTCCTTTTACGGCACGACCTAGAACATCAACCAAAACCAATCGGAAGCTGCACCGACTCAGATAGACGGTCGCCAGTCAAAAGAATTGACTTATAGGAATAAGATAGAAGACCCTGCCACGACCAGGCATCAAATAATTGATTTAAGGGTTTCTACAATGTCACTGTCCGACATAGTGTCATACAGTGTGTCTATGTAAACGACCAGTCATCTCCATGACCCCATGGTGCTGAACCAACCATCGATCGACTTACAATCTAGTCATTTCGAGACGTCACCTCATTGAGTGACTAGGGACAAAATACTAAGTTCATCCTGTTCACTTGAATTGGGTTCAACCTTTCTTTCAACCAATTCGGATAAAAAAAGTATTAAAATTTAGTCAAACTAAATAAAGGAGTTTTTAATGAAACTCTAACAATGAATGCGATAATCAAATACTTGGAAAAATTGATACGCTGTCAATAATTTCATATCTCATAATCTCTAGCAATTCAGGTATATATTTCAATCCCATTGAAATGACATGACTATCATGTTCAGCCTGCAAAATGCATGGCTAATGGATTAGCAATACTTGCATCTTTCCCATCGTTCTGATTGCTATTTCTCTTTGTCTACGTAATCTCATATTACATAAAACTTTATGAGTACGCGTCTAGGTTTGAATCTATACTTAGGACTCTTGGCCTAAATGTAGCTCCCACTGTTTTACCAGTATCATGGGATAGGATATACAACTATAGGAACTACTTCTAGTCCCTCCAATACAGTCGAATCCAAGCTACCTTCATATGCATCATCATATGACGCAATGTACTCCATTTTCGTTGTGAAATCCGCAATGATAAACTGCCTGTAACATTTCCAGCGGATACATGACATTTATATTTTAAAATGTCACTCCTACTTGGAACCTTTCCAATAGTCTTTTCTGCTTGGAACTCTTCCAACAGATAAATCTTCTATAAAACACATCCAGCTCGTGATTTCAAATCACTTTGATCAGTTTGGAAACTGAAGTCTGTGTAACCCTTACACGCAACTCATTTTAAACTCCAAACACATGGAACATATATTTTAGTCCTTCGCAAGTACTAAGGATGTTCTTTATGGCTATCAAGTGACTCTCACTTGGATTTGATTGCAAATGATTCGTCCTACTCAAAGCATGCGAAATGTCGGATTGAGTATACATCACAGCGTATATAATTGATCCCGCAGCGGAAGCAAAAGGAATCAATTATGATGTGTTCAACTCCTTGAACTAGTCAAGATCTTATCATATATCAGAATTTTGACTCATATGCTAATATCCCTTTTAGATTTATCTCCATAATCCAATTATCTAAAAGATGTATTCTACTTCTTATCCAAACAAATCTCCATCATCTAAAATGATCAGATGTCCTCCAATATAAACGGTGAAAACCCAGATTACTCCCACTAAACTTCATGTATAAACATAATTCCTCGAGATATCGAGAAATATTTTATGACATGATTGACACATCAATTCCAACTCTTTTAGTGCATACTTAAGACATCCTCTTAAGCTTGCAAATTAACTTAGGATAGTTAGGATCTACGAACCCACAGGTGAATATAAAATATACTACCTCTTCTAGAATCGTATTCGAGAAGGTGGTTCTTGAGATCCAGTTGGCATCATACTATTATGATATGCTTTAATCGCTAAGTATATTCGAATGGATCAAAGAATTAAGGTTGGTGCAAAACTCTTTGCCTACCAAGTTATCTTTGAAAACATTTTAATGTTCATGCATGCAAATTTCGATCTTAAAAATCAATTTACATTGAAGAGGTCGTACTTCTTCAAGTAAAATTTACCAGGTCACATACCTGACCATCATGCATGGAGTCCATTACGAATCGTATGACTCTAAGCCATATCAAGAAGTTGGGACTAAAAACAGTCTTTTATAATTCGCATATTAGAATTCATCACTATAAAGGAGCGATAAAATTCCACCTAACCTCCTAGGTTCCGAAGAAACAACTACTAAACAAGCAATGAGGAAAACTTTTTCCGGACCATATGCTCAGTTTGTGGCTCTTGAAACATTTTCTCCCACTCTGTCTTATCAAGAAATAATCGTATTTTTATTGAAAGACAGCATCACGAGTCACAAACGCTTTGTTCTCGTGGTCAATGTGGGATTATTGAGCACTTGTTTCATTCAAATAACTTATAAATGAGGTACGCTACCTACCCATATCGTATATGGAATGAAATCAGACTGTTTTAAATGTGTTTTAATATGGTGGGAAAAGAAATAGCAGACAAAAATATTAAGATCCCAAGGTTAGTCAAATGGCTCATTTTGACTTGATAAAGACAAACCATATCGTCTAAGGTTCTTGTTTCTTCTATCAACAACACATTATCTAATAATGTGTGTTGAGAAGTTAACTTGTTAAACATTTCACAATACTTTGGTGAAA
>JAIUZE010027148.1:0-35666 GCA_022085475.1 Heliosperma pusillum | reverse complement strand
GTTCTGTTAAAGGATCACTTTTGAACTTATGAATTATGATATTGGATTAGATGAACTCGATACAAAAGATATTTGTAAAACATAAAGAGCATAGGAGTATAGGACTATAGTTAATGATCATATAATTTCTTTGAACACTCTTAACTCTTTCTTCTCTTTATTGTTTTCAACGGAGCCAAAACGAAACACTACTTTCCTCACAAAACGTTAATTTAAAATTTTTTAAATCACTTGCGAAATAATTATTAACAAGTTTAATTACGAATATAGCATACTAAATTTACAACTGACTATCTATTTTAAGAATACATTTTGTTTTAAAAAATAAATTGAGCGATAATTTTTTATATCAAATTTATTAACAAAAAAACAAACTATAAAGGAATTTAGATTCTTAAAAAAGATCATTTGGCTATGAGTCGGGTCGAGTTTAATCGGGTTAAAACGGGTTACAGGTCGGTTCAGTTCGGTTTGGGTCAGGTCGGGTTTGTGGGTGAATCGGGTTTCGAGTCGAGTCGGGTCGAGTCACAAGTCGGTTCGGGTCATATTTTTCAGGTTCTATCAGTTTATCGGTTAACCTTCGGGTCGGTTCAGGTCGGTTTCAGTTCAACAAATTTACGGGTTCTATCAGGTCGGTTTTCGGATAAGTCAGGTCGGTTCTTCGGGTCGGGTCACCTTTTGCCAGCTCTAGCTACCGGTGAGATGCATGCCCTTGTGAGTATATGGTTCTCTAAGAGTGTTTTTTCCGAGTCTATCTATAATATGATGGTTACGGTTTTGTACTTCATGTGCCTACATCTTAAATATTGAAATGCCTATTTATCCTTCTAGTATTTCACATGTATATTTATATATGCATGCTTCTACTTATGTATTTCCGTTTAAGTATGTTATTTGTGATATGGCTGGGAGAACCCGGAGTTACTCCCCACTGACTGTGGCGTTCATGTTTTTCATGGATGAACAGGTTGCTTGGATGGATTTTGCTTGTTGTTTTTGGGTTCGGGTGTGAGCTAGCGGGCGTTGGACTTGACGATTCACCCCTAGACGTTTCTTAGCTAGTTTGCTAATAACTCATTGTTTGATCACGTTTTGAGAGTCTACGTCTCTTTGTAGTATATTCTACTTTAGTTTGTATTTATTTGACATTCCTCGTACTTTTACTTTGGCATGTAAAAAGGTTTTAAAAATACCGTATTTTCCGCTATATAAATCGCATGCTTGTTAGGTTTTATTTCCGCTATCGCGAGGGTTGTCACACCTTATTTTTGCACAAAATAATCACATGCATAATGGTAGTGTATAAGGGTGGTTATGATGATTAAAGTATAGAAGACATGTCACTATCATATAGTTGATTGTGTGTTAAGAAAAGAATAACACACATGTATCGTCATGTGCACAAAGCCGGTCAATTATGCTCTATAATGATCCATTTTGATTTTTGATATTTGTCCCACAAATACTTATAATCATATGCTTAATTATCTTATATAATTAAGTGTTAATTTTATGATATAACTATTATATGACGCAAATTAATAAACAATATGTACTTAACTTTTAAGTGATATTTTACCATTATATCATTATATAATGGGTCTCACAATGCCCAGTTAATTTATTCTACAACTCTTTGTAAATATAATTAAATAATTACCTCTACCTCAAAATATATGCATAACCTCAACTAGTTTAATGAATTAACGATTAATCACCAAATTAAATCTTATTTAATCGTATTAAAATAAGACGTAAAATTTATTCAGTCAGTTATCGTATAATTGACTAATAAACTTAAGTGGAATGAGGTCCTAACTCAATTTCCAATAAATAACTCTCGTAACTAAACGTACATATCAAATATATGTAATGCCCTAATTAAGCTGTATCATATACAAATAATTAGTATTCTATTTGGGTCTCATCCTATAGGTGTGACCTAAAGGGATCAGTTGATCACTGCCGTCATACGACAATAACGTCTAACTCTAGTCAGCTGAGCGTTACCGATTTACGTTAATCTACTGACATGGAGTATCAAAATATACTAATCATGCCACGTATATTCCAAATGAGATTAATTATATAAATGCACTATTGTGGAGGACACTTACTCCAACAATAACACCCTATTCAGAGGCACTAATGAAGCTGGAAATGCTATTTTTATTACAAAAATATGCTTTCCAAAGCTCTTATTAGTGTCGTAAAAAAAATAAGACCATAAGTCCCAAGGGTAGTAGCTTCTGCAACATTTTTTAACCTAACATTATTACTATTCGAAATGGGTCCATTTTTAACCTTCTTGGCAATTCGTTTTTTATGTCGTCTTGAAAGACTTTTTGTTGATGCAGCATGGAAGGAAAATCTTTCTTCCAGGTTTGGATGAGTCCTTAAAAGCTGATAAGGGTAAAGTCGTGTCACCTTAGTCAAAGTAATCTTAATTCACTACTAACTAATAGTCAGCGGTAAGTAAGGTATCGAATCCACAGGGAGGCGGTAGTATTTTAATCTGTTAAACTAGGTTCGTCTCTTATAGTAACAATTTCGTGGGTTTTTGGTTTGTGTTCCTAAACTAATAGCAAACAATATCAATAAAAGGTTGAAATCAATAAGATTAAAAAGTCTAGGATCTCAGGTTCACTAGGATTATTATTCAGGGGTAAGGGTACAATAAACTATCATGCAATAAAGTTATCTAAGGTTACAAGATCGGTCGATTGAACTATGCCCTTTAGACCTACAATTTAACATGCGATCGCTATCATTAAACGAGTTCTATTCAATTATCGTAGCCTATCTTAGTCTTAACCCGGTCGGTGTTAATCCTAATTTGCGAGACTAATTAATTAATCCTGGCCAGTAATTAAGAAACTACATTTATAACGATAATCAAACGATAACCATGCTATTGCAATTCAATTAATTAGTCTATCCCTTCTAACAATCCTAGGTCCCCTTTCAACCCTAGATAAGGATTTAGCTACTCATAACGATATTAATAATAACGATAATAAATAAAGCAAACATGATTAACAATAATGAAAGGAGTAACAAAGAATATTTAGAGAACTAGAAAGTAACTAATTGAATAACAAAGGAAGATTTAAGAGTACCGATTACAAGCTTGAACTAAAAACAATAGTCCTGATGAATCAATCCACTAGCAAAGCAAAAAAAACTCTAGTTTCTAATATTAAAGCGTACCTAATTGTCAAAGACGAGTTTTGCTTTTATAATAACAATATAATTAACTAGTTTAAAGTAATTTAGGAAATCCATAGCTGCCAAACACTGGGATGCTCGATCGAGCAAAGGTGAATCTGCTCGATCGAGCATGACGTCAGCACGACTCGATCGAGCAGAGTGATGTTGCTCGATCGAGCATCCTTCATATGGCGCGTTTCTTCATTTTTTCTTCATTTTCTTCTCCATCGATCTCGATTCCCGTGCCTAACCTTCTACGATCTGACTTTGCTATGCTCCATAACAACTCAAAAAGCTCCAAATGCATCCAATCTGCATTAAAACATAATAGAAGCGGCAGAATCGATATTCTAGCTAAAATAGCATAGAAACAAGCAAGGAAAGACAATAAAACGAGTCTTATGTATCTAAGGGAAGCATAAAATATGTAAATAAATAGTGATCATCAAACTCACCCAAACCAATCCTTTGCTTGTCCCTAAGCAAAGCACTCACCACTATACAAGGACAAACATACAAATGGTGAATGAAAAACTCAAAGATAATGTTAATGCACATACAAATCCCAAGCTATCCATATCTATAACAAAGTAATGACCAAGTTGTACCAATAAAACAAATTTAAAGGCACGGGAAAGTAGAAAACGCAGCTCATTGTTGGAGTAGGTGTCCTCCACAATAGTGCGCCACATAATAAATCTTATTATGGAATATAATTGGGATATTTATTGACTATATATATGATTAGTCAGTTGATTAACGTAAATCAATAACGGTTGGCTGACTAGAGTTTGACGTTATTGTCGTTTGACGGCGGTGATCAACTGATCCCTTTCGGTCACACCTAAAGGATGAAATCCAAATAGTAACTAATTATTTGTATACGATACAGTTAATTAGTACATTACATATATTCGATATGTACGAGAGTTAATTGTTAGAAATTGAGTTAAGAACTCAAATTCGATTAAGTTTATTTTTCAATTATGCGATAATTGACTAATAAATTTATATCTTATTTTAATACGATTAAATAAGATTTAACTTAGTAATTAATCGTTAAATTACTAAATTAGTTGAGGTTTTGAGATAGAGGTAATTAGTTAATTATATTTACAAAGAGTTGTAAAATAAATTAACTAAGCATTGTGGGACCCATTATATATTGATATAATGGTAGAATACTACTTAAAATGTTAAGTACATATTATTCATTTATTTGTGTCATATAATTGTTATATGATCAAATTAACACTTAATTATACAAGATAATTAAGCATATGATTAATAAGTATTTGTGGGACAAATATCAAAAATCAAAATGGATCAAATTGAGGCTCACATGGCCGGTTATGGTGAAGTCAAATGGTGATGATGGTTGTTCTTATTCATACTCACAAGCAACATATGCTTATGACATGAATAGTAAACATGATATCATTTTATTCACTACAACACATTACCACCTTACATGGCAATAAAATAAGAAGAAAAAAGTCACTCTTGGGTGATGAAAGAGCCGGCCCTTATGGCTATAAATTGAGCAATTGTTGTTCAATTTATTTACTTCTTCATTCTTACTTATTTTATCATTCATCTCTCAAAACTCATCTTCTCACTACAACTCTCATATACTAATATTTCCTAAGTATTACTAGTGTAGTAATATAGTCTAATATTAGTAGTATATTATCTATCTTATTATCTAGTTAATAATAAGGGTAGATTGTTTGGTTCATCTTGGTGCAACTAAGAGGAGATCTTCTACTTTGGAGATTATTTGTGTTCAACCATATTTGTAGCTCAAGATCAACAAGAAGGAGTTTCTTGTTGTGCCCTTATATTTTCCATACCAATGTGAGGAAATTTCTTCTCTTATATAAATGTCTTTATATTTGCATGCATGTTACATAGATCATTAAATACTAAATTAACAAGTAATTTAGCATCTAATTAGAGGAGTCTAATTAAGGTCTATGGACTTTCACTCATAACCCAAGATTTTACATGATACCGTAATATAGACAAAAACCAAATATCTTTCAATTTTGCAAGGCTCAATTTGTCGGTTTCTCGCGGTTTCACTCATGCACTCATAAGTTTATGTAAGGGTGCGTTTTGTAAAGATAGAAAGAAATAGAAACACTCACTCAACTTATGAAACATGCATGCATTTTAATGTGATAGTAATTTCCCCAACTAATACGCATTCGCTATAAACCAACGTACATGAATCAAGACAATAAGGGAGGCTAATGGGCGAAGGTATCACTACTACAAATTTAGGGAATAACAACGCCCCATCAACAACGCTTATTCACGAAAATTAAGAAAAACCGTTGTCGAATGGATTATTATTTTTCCGCGGAATTTTATTAAAACTAATAACAACGATATTATTTTTTTGTCCGTTGTTATTAGTTTTCACAACGGGTCAAACTAAAATAACTGTTGTAAATATATAAACTAATAACAACAGTTTACTCTATATCCGTTGTTATTAATTTGGCGCAAAATTAGTGTAAAGTAATAACAAACCCGTTATTATAATGTGTTATTAATTTGGCGCAAAATTTGGCGTAAACTAATAACAACGGTATTATTTTGTTGTACGTTGTTATTAGTTTTAACAACGGTTAGAACCTTTTTAACCGTTGTAAATATATAAACTAATAACAACAGTTTACTATGTATAATAACCGTTGTCAATATTTGTTAATAAAGATGAAAAAAACACACAACACTAATAATACTGTACTGCAACACAAAAACACAAACACAAAGCGATCATATTGCAACACAAAACCACAAACATTAAGACATACTCTCTAATCGTCTCTCTGTCATCATCTCCGTCACTGTTGTCACCGTCTTCTATTTCTTATTAATCAGGTATTATTTTTATTAACTATTTCTTATTAAGATTTTCTAGCTAGATTGTTCAATTCTAATTATTTTGGATTTCCTTAATGTCGTTTATTATTGAATTTGTGAATTGTTCAATTCTAATAATTTTGCTTTATTGATTTCCTGAATTTCGTTTATTTGTGAATTAGTTGTCTTATATATATTGCATTTTCTGAATTAGTTGGCTTATTATTGAATTAGTTTTAATTAGTTGGATTTTCTGAATTAGTTGGATTACTATATATATTACGAATGTAGATAAATGACTCGAACTTGGATGAATGCTGCGAATATGAGTGACCCAAACTATAAGGATGGTTTAGCTGAATTTTATGAAGTCGTTGCGAACAATTTGAATGGTTCTTCTAGTATTCCATGCCATTGTGAAAGATATGGTAATATTAGGAATATGGCTATTCCGGACGTTAAAACTCACCTATACCCGTTGGATTTTTCATGGGGAATCATTAGAGGAAGAGAATAGCTTTGAAGAAGATGATCTTGAGGTATACGTAAGGCTAACTGATGATCCTGAGTTTGCCGAGTATGTTGAGTTGGAAGCAGACAAGTTGAATGTTGGGTCTACAGATAATGAAGAAAAAGATGATGAATCAAATGCTTTTGAAGATGACAATATTAATTTGGATGACCTTGACAACATGTATGAGAAGTTGTGTGAGTCTGAAGCGCCTCTGTACCCTGGTTGTAAGTACATAAAAATGTCGGCTGTGGTGAAGTTGTATAATATCAAGGGGGCAACTGGGGTGAGTGACGTGTTTCACTAGTTTATTAGACTTGATAAACGACATGCTTGAAGATGGTAATGTTATTCCCGTTAAGACATGTGAGGCTAAAAAACTAATTAGAGGAGTGGGTATGAAATATGAGAAAATACATGCATGTCCAAATGACTGCGTATTTTATCGAAAATTATATCAAAACTTAACCAATTGTCCGGTTTGTTTTGTGTGGCGTTATAAGGATAAGGAAGGGATCCCAGCTAAGGTGTTGTGGTATTTTTCAGTGATTCCAAGATTCATTAGAATGTTTGCGAATAACAATGATTCAAAAATGTTAACTTGGCATGAAACTGGAAGAATAAATGATGGGAAGCTAAGACACCTGGCAGATGGTATGCAATGGAAATCGTTTGACGCTAAGTATCCCGAGTTCGACAATGAACCTAGAAACTTACGTCTAGCGATGTCCATTGATGGAATGAACCCACATGGAAACATGAGTACCCAACATAGTACTTGGCCAGTAGTGTTGGCTATATATAACTTACCTCCATATGTGTGCATGAAAAGAAAGTATTTGATGTCGTCGTTGTTAATTTCCGGCCCTAAACAATCTGGAAATAATATAGATGTCTATTTGGAACCTCTTTTAGATGATTTGCGAATTTTGTGGGATAGTGGGATAGAAGTATTTGATTCATATAAGAATGAAACTTTCAATTTGAGAGCTTTGTTATTGTGTACAATATCCGACTATCCGGCTTATGGCGACCTTTCTGGGCATACTGTGCATGGTAAAAAGGCTTGTCCATTGTGTGGGGAGGATATCGAGTCTGAATACTTGAAGTGTTCTCATAAGTATGTGTATTTGGGAAATAGGAGGGGCTTGGATCCTGACCATTGTTATCGCAAGCAGCAGAAAGCATTTAATGGAAGTCAAGAGCTTCGTCAACCTCCTAGAATTTTGAGTGGGCATGAAGTTTATCAGAAAGTAAAGCATATTGAGATAAAATAAGGGAAGAAGAACGACTCCAATAAATTGTCTACTTGTGGGTATAAGAAAAGATCCATATCTTTTGATAAACTTCCATGTTGGCCAGACTTGGAGGTCGGGCATTGCCTTGATTTCATGCACACTGAGAAAAATGTCTGTGATAATATTATCAATACCCTCCTGAATGTTCCCGGTAAAACAAAGGATAACGTCGTAGCTAGGGAAGATATGCAAATGATGGGTATTAGGCTAGAGTTAGCACCACAGAAGAGAGGTAATGGTACATTTTTACCGCCAGCAGCTTATACCCTTTCACGGAATGAGAAAAAAAGAGTTATGTGCATGCTTGAATGGAATTAAAGTGCCACATGCTTATTCGTCGAACATCAAAAGCCTTGTGTTGATGCAAGACCTAAAACTCACCGGGTTAAAGTCACATGATTGTCACACTTTGATGCAACAATTACTATCCGTGGCTATTCGTTCCATTTTACCTGAAAAGGTACGATATGCTATTACTAGATTCTGTCTCTTCTTCCAGTCCATATGCGATAAAGTCATCGATCTGGATGATGCGGATTCATTGCAGGACCTCGTTGTCACCTCTCTTTGTCATTTTGAAATGTATTTTCCACCCTCTTTCTTCATTATCATGATTCACCTGACCACTCACTTGGTTAGAGAGATTTTGTACCTTGGGCCCGTGTACTTGAGATACCAGTATCCTTTTCGAAAGATTGATGAAAGTGTACAAGGACTATATGTGACACCCTCAAAAATCGGTAAAAAAAATTAAACACGTAATTTCTAAATAAAAACTGCATGGATATGTTTGTAATAGGTTCATTTGAGTAAAAACCTGTAATTTTTTTAAAACCTGAACCTGTTATAAAGATATCCTAATAGAAGGTGTCAAAACATGCAAGGTCTAACAAACTTATTTACATAACCATCGCTAAAAATAGCGGAATACAAAATGATACAAACCGAATGTACAGAGGAAGACATATGTCCCTAAAAGTGTGACATACGTGTCACTACAAAATGGGAACCAATCTAGGTTCCAAGGTTAGTTTGCTCGCTAGCTCGTCCGTGTACCCCATATAAGCATCACCTACCTGTCAATCGCATTTTATACAAACACGAAAGCCACAGTCAGTGGGGAGTAACTCCGAGTTCTCCCAGCCACGAAATTTCATGTTAATATAACATGAAAGCATATAAATATGAGCAAATATAATACATAGCCCATTTAAAGGCTAAACCATCAAGCTTTTCATGTGAAATTCAATATAAATAACATATAGTCCTAGTATGTGAATACTAGACCAACTCAAGCTACCCTATCATGTGAGTCACATATCATACGGGAATCCAAACTCTATCAACCATAGCCGGCTTGCATCTCACCTTCTATGTTTCATAGAATCATAAAACAAGAAAGGGCAATATATCTAGAGACAGGCATAAGTTCCTAGTACAGTCAATAGTCACTTTGTAACTCGAGTCTATACCACGAGGTAGGGAAGCTAGTATTTTAGCTCAGAGGTTACATTTAAAACATGGCCAAGATACAACTCACCCCTAATCCTAGACTGCGCAGACCTAGAGAAATGCGGATAAAACCACCGCACCCAAGACTCATGATAAAACCACATGAGTACCCTAAGGAGTCCACCAAAGGGTTGGCTAGTACTTAAGCTGACCATCCACTCACAAAATAGGCAGAAAAGTCATGCCCCAGCTTCGATATAAACCCACCAAGCCGGGAACACAAAGGCTATTAAGCCGTGAACATACACTCGTCAAAGACTATAATGACCTATCTATGACAATGACTGAAAATACTCACTTAAGACCTCGTCCCAAGTGAATACTTTAGCCAACTTAACAATAAAAAGGGCAAAAATTCCAAACTTGTAAATACAAATGATCACAAGCTAGCATATGGACGACTACATACAAATATAATCAAATGACAATCCAACATTCCAAACCAACATGGCCAAGGCATTAAAATATAACATTCAATATCAACCATAGTCATCCAAACTTACCCCAAAGACAAATCCCCGACCCAAGTCCCGCGACGGGGCATTGGTCAAATCAGGGCTGACCGGTTTAAACCTAATTTGACCAAACTCATTCGGTCATATTGGCCCAGCTCAGAGTCTTGACTCATTTTGACTCAAATCACACAATTCAACATAATACAATTCATGTGAAAATTATCAATATAAGGAAAAATTATTCCAACTTATAAGTTAACCCATTTCCAACAATTTCTCATAATAATAAAAATTACTAATACACCAAAATATCAACATGTTCAATTGTACAAATGACAAATACAAAGCATCAAACAAAGGCTCAAACACACAACCCGAACAACAGCCAAACCCGGCCACACACATGCCACAAACACGCCACAAACACGCCGCAAACACGCCACCAACACACCCCACACACGGCCTGTTTTGGGGCTGTTTTGGGCAGCCCTACTATCTCCTTCCTTTTCAATCCAAAAACTCGTCTCAACAATGATACAAAACCATTCTAACAACACACAACCATTATCAATTCAATTCAACACTACAAACATATGAAATAACCATAAAACTAATAAACTTAACAACAATAATTCATATGAATAAAACCTAACAAATTACTACTCACATAACATCCAACACATAACAAATGTACCATTATATCGTCGAGTAACTCGGAATAGTTACCTTAAGCTAGAAAAACGAAAGTAACCCTTGAGAAAACCCTAAAAACCGCGACTACCCTTCGTCCTCTACTATATATGAGTCTCCTAAGTCGTCTTCATGATCTTCACCTATTTAAAACAACAAAAACACAACAATTACCGCATAAACCGAAATTATACCCAAAAATAAGCTTAAATCGAAATTAGGGAAACTGGAATTAAAGCATACTAGGATGTAGATCTTGAAGAGAGGATTCCGAATATATAAATTTTGCGCAAATCGGACTAGAAACGAAGAAGTTATGCTGAAATTACGATTGTAAGTTTTTATTTTGATTTTTGATGTTTAGAACGAAATAGGGAAAATAAAAATGAAACCTAAGGGAGAGGGGAAGGCTGGCTGTCATAAGGGTCATGGGATATTGGGTCTATTTTTTTTTTACTCGGTTTTGGTTCGATTTGACGGGAATTCGAATTATTCGTCAAACGCGATTTCCGACAACGCTAAAGTTTTTAAACACGAGTTTACTAGAAAATTAAGTACCCCAATGCCCTATATCCTAACTCATTTACCCAACGACCGTAAGAAATGGAAAATCCCATTTTTACGACTTTTCTTTGAAATACTCTTTTATTAAAGAAAAAGGTTTAAATATAGTTTAAATTACTTTTAAACATTTCCAAACTATCAAAAATCATTATATTACTTCAAAATAAAATAAAATTATATTTTATCGAATTATTATTATTTCAATTAAATTAATATTAAATTAAAGTTGATTTAAAATATTACTTTTAAAATATAATAACGGTCCAAATTTACGGGGTGTTACACTATACATCTAATCGGTATCGTCCAGAAGGTTGTGTTACTGAACGCGCTATTTTAGACGAAGCTCCTGCATATTGTTACGCTCATCTCTCCCCTGAGGAGTTAATTGGCGTTCCAAAGAATCGTCATAGTGACTGGATGACCTGAAAAGGTATTAGGGGCCGGGTTGAAAAAATTGTGACACGTGACATGTTGCATTGCAAACATCTCAAAAAAGAAAGTTTGTCTTTTCACTTGCCTAAAACCAGGAGCCAATAAAATTAGTTTAAATGTTCGATGACGTGGACGCATGAGGATAGAGTATTTGTTTGTGTTTTAATAGAAGTAAGATACTAAATGCGTAATATCAACGTTACGTAATGCCATTGATAATACAAATTAGAGAAGATATGTGTGTAATAAGTATAACGCATATGTTACATTTAATAATTTAAGAAACCAAGTTCTTGCCTAAATTTTAGGTAAACTAATTTCTTTTTAAACCTTTCCAAGCAATACATACATACATACACCAATCAATACACATATACACATATATATGTAAATGAAATCATTAAAAATATTTGACCCCGTAACTTCGGGAGACGGGGTGCTCTCCTATCCGAATGTGTAGATCTAAAATTTTGTTAGTAATAAAATTTTAAATATACTTCCAAAAAAAGAAGAAAAATCAACACTTAATAAAGATAGAAATTAAAATAATAAAATAAATAAAAAGACTGGCCCATAATTTTTAAAAACCAGAAAAGGCGTAATTAAAAAGAGAATAATTACTATATTAAACAGGTACTATAGTGTAAAAAAAAACTTAAGAATACCATAAAAAAAATACTCAAATAAATTAGTTTATTAAAAAAAACTTGAAACGTGGATTGTAAAAAAAAATAAAAGGTCATTATTATGGATTAGAAACATAATGTAACAAATTAATTATGCACGAGTTTAGAATTTTAAAAGAGTATGTTATAATTATACATCATCTAATTTATTTAATTATTAGTTGAGAACAGTAACTCTAATTATATTCATATAAGTTAACATATTTTGCATATTGAGATTTTAAAAATAACCCGTGCATTTTTTTTGCACGAGATTAAAACTAGTATTGGGTATAGATAATGGTTTGATTGGAGGAAAGCATTGATAAGATTTAATTTTCATAAAGATAGTTGTCTTGGTAATGGAGATTCAATTAGGGAGATAAATTAGAATGGTGAGGATGGTGGTAACCATCGATAAGAATTAGAATGGGAAACAATCAATTCGCGGACATCATAGGTAGCAGAATTTTTTTTATGTCGCATTTCGGACTAAGGGGAAGTGTAGGGGTATATTTAGGGATTATAAAATTTAAAAAGGGGTATAAACGAGCAAACTAAGGAACACAAGGACGCAAATGAGAAAAACTTATTTTATTTTATTAATATATTAGATTGTGATTACGGTTTTATCCCTACGATCTGAGAGTTCATAGACCCTAATTAGACTCCTCTAATTAGTTACTAAATTACTTGTTAATTTAGTGTTTAATAAAGATCTATGTAACATGCATGCAAATTAAAATGCATAATAAAAAGTAAGAAGAAATTTCCTTACATTGGGAAATTTCGGTTTATATGGGCACAACAAGAAACACCTTTCTTGTTGTTCTTGTGCTAGAAATAAAAAGATGATCCTCCTTGTAATCTTCAAATTAGAAGACCTCCTTTAAGAAGCACCCAAGATAGAACCCAAACTAATCACTTAGTTTTTGACTAGAAAACACAAGTGATAAGATGAACTAATATTAGATTTTATTACTACTCTAGTAATAGGAAATATTAGTGTTTGAGAGGTTTTAGAGAGATGAGGATTTTAGTGAGATGTACATGCAAAATAAGAATGAACAAGTGAGTAGAAAATGAACAACAAAATTGTCCATTTAAGGACACTATGGTCCGGCCAAGAGAGCCCTTGGTGGCCCTTATTTTGCTTAAAATAATCTCATGCAATTACTTTGAGTGTAGTAGTGAATAAGACCATGATCATGTGTCATAAACATGACATGATCACATGATGTACTGTAATACAAGAAACAACAATCATCATGTTATACACTACCATATTTTCGGCACCCACTAGTGTCATGTGGTCTATTTTGATTTTTGATATTTGTCCCACAAATACTTATAATCATATGTTTAATTATCTTGTATAATTAAGGGTTAATTTGATCATATAACAATTACATGACTCAAATTAATAAATAATATACACTTAACTTTTAAGTGATATTATATCATTATATCAATATATAATGGGTCCCACAATGCCTAGTTAGATTATTTTACAACTCCTTGTAAATATAATTAACTAATCACCTCTACCTCAAAGTATATGCATAACCTCAACTAATTTAATGAATTAACTATTAATCATTAAATTAAATCTTATTTAATCGTATTAAAATAAGACGTAAAATTTATTCAGTCAATTATCGTATAATTGACTAATAAACTTATCCGGAATGAGTTCGTAACTCAATTTCCAATAATTAACTCTCGTAACTAAACATATATCAAATATATATATAAAGTACTAATTAATATGTATCGTATACAAATAATTAGATTTCTGTTTGGGTCTCATCCTATAGGTGTGACCGAAAGGGGTCAGTTGATTACCGCCGTCATACGACAATAACGTCTAACTCTAGTCAGCTGACCCTTATCGATTTACGTTAATCAACTGACGTGGAGTATCAAAATACTAGTCATCCCACTAATGTTCCAAAATGAGATTTATAATATAAATGCACTATTGTGGAGGACACTTGCTCCAACACGATCTTGGCGCAAAAATTGTGACACCTCGCGATTTAGCAGTAAAGTAAACACATAGATTTGCAGCGGAAAATGCGAGATTTTAAAAACTTTAAAAGCAAAACCGCGAATGTCACTATAATATTGATATACGATTATTTTGGATCGTTTCCCCTCTTTATTCTCTTATGTTTTAGCGTAATTAGCTTAGTTTAGCATCGGTTTTATCGTATTTTGGCCGTCATCCCGTGTACTCTCATATTATTTAATTCCGTCCCAAATGATAGGAAATATGTCAAGGCAAGGACGAGACGGGATGAGAATCGAGAAACCGTCACAAAACAAGCAAAGAAAAGAATAAAGAAAGGAAAGAAAAGAAAAGAAAGAAAAGAAGAAGGAGGAAGGACGGAAAGTGGCCTCCAGCCGGTCGGACCAACCGGCAGCCGGCCAGACCGGCTGGGTCACGCACAAGGGGGAAGAAGACGGAGAAAAAGCAGTGGCCTCCAGCCGGCAATGACCACCGGCAGCCGGCCATATCGGTTGGGGCGGCACATGAAGAGAGGAAGAGAAATGAAGACGGAGGAAGGGCAGAGAGCACCAGCCGGTCCAGGCCACCGGCGGCCGGCCGGCTGGCTGGGCCCCCTTTAGTCCGCAAATCAGTTTTTTTGTCTTTCTTTCCTTCTTTTGACCCCCTAATCCTACCAACCTATAAATACCCCCTCCTAATTCAACCTAGACACACAACCCTAGACAAGAACCCTAGTAATTAAATAGAAATACCTCTCTAATTAGTACTTTAATCTCTCTTAATTAGTGATAATTACTCAATTTCCTAGTTAGTTATTGTTAGATTTAGTCTTTCTCCTAGTTACTAGTGAAGATTTGGGTTGTAATTTGAAGACAAGAGGAGACTCTTATTTGATTATTAATCCAAGTTTCAATCTTTCTTACAAGTTTGGTACAATTTCTCATCTTTATTTCATTAATTGTCTTCTAATTACTTCTTCTTATTTATTTACTTAGTTTTCATGTTGAATAAGTCTTCCCTTGCTTGTTTCATATCAAAGTATCCATCTTTAATGTCTTCCTTCATTAGTATGAGTGAGTAGTGTTAGACCAGGGCTAGATGGAGGATTTAATGTGAGTTTATGGGTCGATTATGGTAATTGGGCATAAAGATTAAGTCTTTTGGTAGTCTACTTGTTTTGTCCACACAAGGTGTTTGTTGAAATGCTTGAATGAGTAATTTGAGTCTTTCTCATGTTTTATTGCTAGTTTGAGTGAGAGCTTAGACTTGTATTGTTGTTGTGTGTGTGTTGGATGTTTAGGAGGAGGTTAGGGCGAGAACCCAATCGAACCTTAGGCTAGGGCTCGTCTCGCATCGAGAGGTGGAGGCTTGCCCTTTAATCCGTCTTACGCCGAGAGGTGGAGACATGTTTAGACTCACCCTTAGAGTAGTCCTAACCCCCATCATAATTGACCTATCCTTGCATTAATGAACCCATCCACCCTAGTTCCTTTTAATCATTGTTTTACATTGCATATTTGCATTCTTGTTAGTCTAGTTTATCATTAATCCTCTTCAACTTGCTAATTGCTAGAACTAAACTAGAATTCGATTAAACCGCCTTAGAACCATAATCACCGTTTCTTGGGATCGACCTTCTTACCCTACTACATTAATTAGTTTGGTATTGAGTATTATAAGTATTTGTTTGATACGGGGGAGGGCGACTAACCCCGCGTCAAAAATGGCGCCGTTGCCGGGGACGGCGATATTGGATAAGATAGTTTAATTGATTTTAGGCTTAGTTCACTTTTATTTGTTTGTTTTTCCTTTTTGTCCTAGTGCATCTATTTTCATTAGGACTATTTGATCTTTCTTTGAGTGCATGAGTAGGTGTTTCATCGGACCTCTTTTCCCGCTTGATCGAGAGATTGAGAAGACTTTCCGGGCAAGAAGAAGAAGACAAGCACTTGCTTCTTTAAGAAGATCACCACCCATTCTTACCCCCATAAATACTCCACCTCCCACAATTGAGACTTCAACCTCACAAACACCACCTCCCACCTTACCACCCCTCATCATACCCACAAACATTCCAATAAACACATCACCCATAAATTCACCCACTCCCTCACAAAATTCCAACAACACCCTTTCACCCACTATACCAAATTCTCCACTTCCACCAAACTCACCAACAAACAACCCTTTCGTACAAGAAATGGCGGACCAACCCATGGGCTATTACAATAGGCCTGACCCTAATCGGTCTTGCTCAGCCATTAACTACGGAGCTATTGCTCCCAACACTTTTGAACTCCGTCATCATGTCATCTCATTCATTCAACAAGACATCTTTCATGGGTTGAAGAATGAGGATGCTCATGAGCACTTGGTAGGCTTTAAGGAAAAGGTGGGAACAATCAAGAGGAATGGGATCACCGAAGACCAAATCTTGCTCATGTTATTTCTCTTCTCCTTGAAGGACAATGCAAAAAAGTAGTTGAATTCCCATGAGCCGGGAACTTTCACCACTTGGGCTAGTCTCTCAAAAGCCTTCATCACCAAATTCTACCCCCCCCCTCAAAAACCGCAAGAATAAGACATGAAATCCAAACTTTCAAGCAAAAAGACTATGAGACATTGAGTGAAGCTTGGGAGAGGTTTCGAGATCTTCTAACCTCTTGCCCTCACCATGGTATCCCGTAATGGTTGACTAGTCAAATCTTCTTTCAAACTTTAGAGCAAAGATTTCGTGACATGATAGTGGCGGCCTCCGGGGGAAACTTCGATAAGATGAACAACGCCGAAATCACGGAGATGATTCAAAACATCTCCGAGATGGAGAATAGCTATGGTTCGAGAGAGAGCGAGGGTAAGAGTGAAGGGCCTAGTAGGCTTGAGTTGGAGACAAAACTCAAGTTGGATGAGCTATCCAAGAAGTTTGATAATTTGGGGTTGGAGAGAGGCAAGGGTCAAATCCATCATATCCAAGGGGAAAGACCTAGCCATGCTAGGGTCTACTACCTTGAGCAACCAAGGTCTTCTCCAAGGACCTATTCTCAACAACCTATTTGTGACACATGTGGTGGTGTCGGCCACACATATGACTTGTGCCCATCCTTTCCAAAAGATGACCGTGTTCAACAAGATTGCTATTCTTTGCAAGATCAACCAAGGTATTCCTATCAACGCCATGAAACCTTCTACCGAGCTTTTCCCAATCAAGACCCGAGGATTTCCTATGAGGGTCAACCCTTGGACCCCAAATATCAAGCTTCTCAATACCAACCACCACCTAAACCCCACTATCCAAGGTCTTACAACAACAATAACCAAGGCCAAAATTCCGACTCTAGGAGATTTTCGCATCAAAGCAACCAATCTTATGTCCCTCCTCCATTTAGAGACCAAAGAAACAATAACAACCGAAATCAACACAACAATCACAATCCTCAAAATCAACAAACTTTCCAACAACCACCCCCCTCTAATGAACAATCCAACTCTTCCATTGAACAAATTTTGAAGGGTATGGAGAATAGGGTCGTGCAACGTGAGGCAAATACGGAACAAATGATCAAGCTCTTGAGATCCGACATTTCTAATGTTCAAGCTCAACAAAGAAATTTTGATTCCTACTTAGCCAACCAAGAACCCATTACCGTTCAAAAAGGGGAACATATCCTACCAATCCAAGGCTCCCACCCTAAGGATGGCTCACCACACCACCAACAATTACATGCTATCACTTTGGTGGGAGAGAACAAGTTGAAAAATCCTCAAAAACCCATGAGTTCCGATGAAAAGAGAAAGTTGAAGGGTAAGATGGTGGAAGACCACTACCCTAGTGAAGATGAAATCACCCAACCTCCTCCAAATGTGACCCAAGATTACACACCTTCTTTACCCTTTCCCACCCGGCCCAAAACCGTGAGTAAAGAGAAGAAATTTGCAAAGTTTTTGGGAATGCTAAAGAAGCTTGAAGCCTCATCACCTTTCACCGAGGTGGCGAGCCATATGCCTCTTTACACCAAATTTCTGAAGGAGGTGTTGACTAAGAAGAGGAGCATAACCAATGATGGGCTTGTAGCCTTGACGGGAGAATGTAGTGCGGTGTTTCTTAATCATATGCCAAAGAAGTTACAAGATACGGGTAGCTTTTCTATTCCATGCATGGTTGGCAATGTGAACATTGAAAAAGCATTGTGTGACTTGGGTGCAAGTGTTAGCATCTTGCCACTTCCGATTGCTAAGAAACTCGGCTTACAAGACATGATTCCTATCTCCATGGCATTGCAACTTGCCGACCGATCGGTCCAATATCCAAGGGGTGTAATAGAAGATGTACCGGTAAAGGTATGTAATTTCTACATACCGGCGGACTTCGTGGTATTAGATATTCCAGAGGATCAACAAACTCCAATAATCCTCGGAAGACCTTTCATGGCAACCGGGGGAGTCATGATCGATGTGAAGAACGGGCGACTATCTTTCAATGTTGGAGGCAATGCAATTGAGTTTTCCTTGACGGGTATCTTGTCCAAGCCGATGTTTGAAAGTGCTTATTCTGTGAATGTCGTTGAAGACATTGTTGATGATAGGAGAATAGAGGAGAGTGATGAGAGTGATGACTTGTTTGGTGTTATAGCTTTGGAGAGCTCTAGGGAGAACGAGATAGATGGTCTTATTGACGATGAAATTGAAGCATTTTTGAATTCTCCAATTCCATTCGATTTAAACTTTCCAGAAAGTGATCCTTGGCTCCTTGGCTCCTCCCTTAGTTGGGAGAGCCAAGTTGATAAGACTGAGAAAACCATGCGAGAAAACTACTTGGGAAAATTGCTCCTTGATGAAGAAAACGGTGAAGTGGAGGTCTTGCTTCCTCCTTCACCTACCACTTTGAAGCATTCTATACCCTTGCCTCTTGATCCTTTTGAGAGGGTGAGTGTTTTCACACTCTTTACCCCTCCCGTCTACCACGATAAGCCACCCAAAATTACCAAGGGGTGTGGAGAGTTGCCATGTGAGTCTAGCTATATTTTACCAACATCTCCTACTTTGTACCACGAAGAAGACGGTGAAGAGTCGATTGAGCTTGGGTTGTGTTTACCCGTGTATGATTCTTTGAGCCCCATTGTCGTTTACTTGTGCTTGTTTATGGGGTTTGCTCAAGAATTTGATAAGTTGCTCTGGGCTTTGAGCAACGATGATGCAAAGCGGAGGCAAAATTGACAAGCTTCCCTTGTGGGTACGAGTAAGTGGACCACTTCACTCCTTTGAGCATATGCATTTCGATGAATTTTATTCATCCTTAGGCATTCATGAGTTGAACATTGTCCCTTGCCCCAATTTGAAAATCCAAATAAAATTTCCTTGAATCCAAAGTTTTCCCCCAAGCATCCAAATGCGAGTTAATTCAAATTAGCTCTCTTCTCATTTCAATAAACAAACTTGCATCCATGTAGTTAGCTTGCATTTATTTTCGATTTATTTCACTTTTTGCATTGTCATTTACATTTTCTTGCTATTGAAAAACTCAAAAACATGTTATTGCATTTAGTTGCTCTTCCCCTCCTAACTTTTGGACCATTGAGGACAATGTCCGATTTAAGTGTGGGGAGGAGATTAGTGTATAGATTAATTTTGAAAAATTTAAAATTTTGAAAAATTTAAAATTTTGAAAAATTTAAAAATTTGAAAAATTTAAAAATTTGAAAAATTTGAAAAAAAAAATCCTAAAAATTAGTTTATTTTGTATATTTTGTTGTGCTTTTCCTCTTATCTCAATCTATAGGTGCACCCCACATCATAAGAAGCACGAAATAAGGAAAATGAAGACGCTATGGTGAGATCTTTCCTATTCTCTTCTTCCTTATCTCTTTTTCTTCTTACTTGTTGTTTGAGGAGGACAGGATGTGTTGACGACGATGTTGTGGATTTTGTTGATTGGCATGTGTGCCACTTGTGTGTTGTTAGGAGATAGCACTAGCTTGTGTGTCATATAGTCGGTTAGAGCATGTGCATTTAGGTTGTATACATAGATTGCATCATGGTATATAGTTGCATATAGAAAATTGGTTTTATAACTTGTCTATTTGGAAGATTTGTTGAATGTGCATAATCTCTTCTAGCTACTTTTCCATTCATAAAGTGTTCATCTTAATCATGGAATTTTAGACTCCCTAGGTTGTGTATTTCTAATGAGTTTTGACCCGTCTACTAATGCCAAGTTATGAGTTTGCACTTATTCCACCTCGACAACCCCAATTGATGTGAATATTCCGTTAGTTGAAAGAAATCTTAGGTGACCGTCGTACTATGCAACCAACCTTGATTCATTGTTCCTCCACTTCCACTTACAAAAAAGGAAACAAAACAAACAAGCCAAAAATATTGAGCCAAATTTCATGTTTTCTTGTTTTCGTCGAGGAAATGCAAAACGGAACTTCTAGGGATTCTAGTGGGCCCACATCTAGGGTCCCGCTCGATGCCACTACGGTGGGGATACCCCTATTGTTGGTTTCGACCGCGTGTCCTTGACGGAAACCGTGTGCTATAATGTCAAAAATTGCAAATCAAAAATGCAACTCAAAAAGAAAGAAAAGAAAACCAAAAGAAGAAAAAAATTGGAGAAATGAAAAAAAAAATTTCCAAGCAATAAGACTCAAATCCTTTTTTTCCTTTAACCCTTCTTGGATCAATTACCCTTGAGTTGCATAGTGAGACGGGACGACCCTTGTGTCTCATTTAGTTGAGAGACGTGAATTCCTTATGCTTTTGTGTTTAATAACGTCACGGGGATTTCATTTCCATCTTCCATTTTATCGCTCTTGACCAAGTAAGTAGTAGACGGGGCTCGAAATTTTCATTAGACTTGCACCGCTAAGAGGCGAACACTTTTCCATGCTTTATGATACTAGTGGCTTGTAAGGATCATGCATTTATTTAGACGGTTTTCCTTATAGATATTTTCGTCACATGGATGAGGCGTGTGATTATTCTTTTGCTGGATGCATCCTTATCATGTTCTTACATGCTTATCATTTGGATGTGTCGCAAATTTTCCGCAAGCCCCCACTTGCCTTGCAAGGGAGTACATACCTCATTGTATTTCGTTGTGAGTTGAAGGGACGGAGAAGGCCCGTTAATTGCCTTTCATCGTATTTTAGTAGTTTAGTTTAGCCAATTCAAATAAGGGTCGTGTTTTTGCTCACTTACTTACTCGGGGACGAGTAATGTTTAAGTGTGGGGAGGTTTGATATACGATTATTTTAGATCGTTTCCCCTCTTTATTCTCTTATGTTTTAGCGTAATTAGCTTAGTTTAGCGTCGGTTTTATCGTATTTTGGCCCTCATCCCGTGTACTCTCATATTATTTAATTCCGTCCCAAATTATAGGAAATATGTCAAGGCAAGGACGAGACGGGATGAGAATCGAGAAACCGTCACAAAACAAGCAAAGAAAAGAATAAAGAAAGGAAAGAAAATAAAAGAAAGAAAAGAAGAAGGAGAAGGACAGAAAGTGGCCTCCAGCCGGTGGACCACCGGCAGCCGGCCGGCCAGACCGGGTGGGTCACGCACAAGGGGGAAGAAGACGGAGAAAAAGCAGTGGCCTCAAGCCAGCAATGCCACCGGCAGCCGGCCATACCGGCTGGGGCGCCATTGAAGAGAGGAAGAGAAATAAGACGAAGGAAGGGCAGAGAGCACCAGCCGGTCCAGGCCACCGGCGGCCGGCCGGCCGGCTGGGCCCCCTTTAGTCCGCAAATCAGTTTTTTTGTCTTTCTTTTCTTCTTTTGACCCCCTAATCCTACCAACCTATAAATACCCCCCTCCTAATTCAACCTAGACACACAACCCTAGACAAGAACCCTAGTAATTAAATAGAAATACCTCTCTAATTAGTACTTTAATCTCTCTTAATTAGTGATAATTACTCAATTTCCTAGTTAGTTATTGTTAGATTTAGTCTTTCTCCTAGTTACTAGTGAAGATTTGGATTGTAATTTGAAGACAAGAGGAGACTCTTATTTGATTATTAATCCAAGTTTCAATCTTTCTTACAAGTTTGGTACAATTTCTCATCTTTATTTCATTAATTGTCTTCTAATTACTTCTTCTTATTTATTTACTTAGTTTTCATGTTGAATAAGTCTTCCCTTGCTTGTTTCATATCAAAGTATCCTTCTTTAATGCCTTCCTTCATTAGTATGAGTGAGTAGTGTTAGACTAGGGCTAGATGGGGGATTTAATGTGAGTTTATGGGTCGATTATGGTAATTGGGCATAAAGATTAAGTCTTTTGGTAGTCTACTTGTTTTGTGCACACAAGGTGTTTGTTGAAATGCTTGAATGAGTAATTTGAGTCTTTCTCATGTTTTATTGCTAGTTTGAGCGAGAGCTTAGACTTGTATTGTTGTTGTTGTGTGTGTTGGATGTTTAGGGGGAGGTTAGGGCGAGAACCCAATCGAACCTTAGGCTAGGGCTCGTCTCGCATCGAGAGTTGGAGGCTTGCCCTTTAATCCGTCTTACACCGAGAGGTGGAGACATGTTTAGACTCACCCTTTAGACTAGTCCTAACCCCCACCATAATTGACCTATACTTGCATTAATGAACCCATCCACCCTAGTTCCTTTTAATTATTGTTTTACATCGCATATTTGCCTTCTTGTTAGTCTAGTTTATCATTAATCCTCTTCAACTTGCTAATTGCTAGAACTAAACTAGAATTTGATTAAACCGCCTTAGAACCATAATCACCGTCTCTTGGGATCGACCTCCTTACCCTACTACATTAATTAGTTTGGTATTGAGTATTATAAGTATTTGTTTGATACGGGGGAGGGCGACTAACCCCGCGTCAAATATAAAACCAAAACTTAGTTTAATAAATCATTTATACAAATTGTATCTTAAGTAAATACAAGGGACATCGATCCCTTGATAAGACACAATTAATATACAAAACTAATATAAACTACACGCTAAGGGTGAATCGCTGTAAGAACAACGCTCACTCGCCACAACCCCATGCAAACACCAACCTGCACCTGTTCATTCATTAAAATAAATGCCACAGTCAGTGGGAAATAACTCAGGGTTCTCCCAGCCATATCACATCAAAATGCACATAAGTAAGAATATAATCATGTATCATCATGCAAACATAAATATCATGCCGGATGTGAGAATAGCATTATTATTATAACAATATAAGAGTAAAGGAAGCCATCATCCATCATAATCATGCAATACAAGACTCGGGGAAGACTCCGCTTGGCTACCATATAGAACACTAAGGGCTTGCATCTCACCATTAGCGACATATGCTTCAAAAGGTTTGGGACTCGACATACAAACCAATCATAGGCATCCAATCAAACAAGTATACAATCCATCATATGATCAGCCATAAGCATACACACTCTCACGGTAAATGACAGGCACTAGCATCATGTACAATAGCAAGACAAGTCAATGGAAGTCCACGGCATAAGGCGTTTCCCTGAACCGCATACGATAAGGCGTTTTATATACTCATGAATTAGACAAACATGGCCACGGGGTAAGGCGTTCCCCTGAACCGTGTACAATAAGGCGTTTCTTACACACAAGACTCTATTCCTCCCGGTAGGACGGCGGTAATAATACGGTCCTAGTCTAAACCTGGCCAGACTCTTGGGATAAGGCATTTCCCGATTCGACATGTGGTATGACGTTCCACATCCAAGACTCGATCACACAAAGGACGTCAAGTACTCCAAATTCGGCTAAACCACACAAAAGAGGCGGAAAGAGATCTATAGTCAAAAGTCAAGCTAGTACGCTACATGCAATGATACTACCTCGCAAGGATACAACATTTGACGGCCAGGTCGATCAACGCATTGCGTTCACCTCCTAACAACGTCGTCATATCCCCACTAAAACATGCACACAAGCATCGAGGATACACCCCATCACTCCGACATTCCAGTCTACCGAGGATAAGGTGTAGCCGTGAAATGAGAGTTCATAGCACTCATCAAGTAGCGCTCAAATCAAAACATAAGGTAGAACCGACTCAAGAGGGGACATATCAAAAACCGTCACAAAACATGTGATATAAGCATATGAGATATCAAACATGTGACTCAAGAGGGGAAATGAGAATAAGTCACAGGGGGTGCCAGCCAGTCAAGGGACCGGCCGCCGGCTACACGGCTGGCACTACAACAACACGAAACAACTCAATAAAAATACAGGGGATCCCCAGCCGGTGGGTGGGACCGGCCGCCGGCTACCCGGCTATGGACGCATGCCAATTTAGAGGAAAGAAGGAAAAATGGGAAGGGGGAGTCTCAGCCGGTCAGCCGGCTGCCGAGTGGCCGGCTGGGACTCACATACTATCAAAAGTTCACAATTTATAGGAGGTATCCCAGCCGGTCGGCTGACTGGGAACTACGCAATACCAAAATTCTTCAAAAATTCCAATTCACATCAGACGCTTTCCTAGCCGGTCGGCTGACCGGCGGCCGGTCGGCCAGCTGGGACAACAAACACGCAAATCACCAACAACAACAACCAAACTTAAACTCCATGGTTACTGATGTGAGTTTTACTTAACCTCGCAAGCGGACGAGTTATCGTTGGGTATTGCAAGGGTCGTATCCCAAGGGACGGTAATTATGGTTCTAAGGCGGTTTAATCAAATTCTAGTTTAAATCTAGCTAATAGCATGTTGAAGGTGAGTAAAACTAACTAAGTCTAACAAATAAGCAAATATGAGATTTAAGATAAGAATTAAGAAAACTAAGGCAAATGGGTTCGCTAATGAGGTTGGGGTTGAATATGGTAGAAGGTAAAGTCGGTCTAAAGATAAGTAATGGTAGGTCTCCACCTCTCGGTGAAAGACGGTTCCTTGCCTAGGTTTGGTCGGATTCTCGCCCTATCTCCCCCATGACTCCTATAAGCACACACAAGCAACAAACAAGCCAAACTCTCGCTTAGGCTAGCAACAAGATGAAAGAAAGCATGAATTACTCATTCTAACATTTCTACAAACACATGTTGTGCACAAAATATAGGAATTACCAAAAGACTAGATTTTTACAATCAAAACCACATTCTAACCCCAAGAACCTACAAAAGATCCCCCATCTACCCTAGAAGGGCACTACTCACACATACTAATGAAGGAAAACATTAAAGATGGATACTTTTATATGAAATAATCAAGAGAAGACATATTCAACATAAAAACTAGATAAATAAACAAGAATAAGTAATTAAAAGACAAGTAATGAAATAAAGATGAGGAATTATACCAAAACTTGTAAGAAAGGATGAAACTTGGATTAATAATCAAATAAGAGAGTCCTCTTGTCTTCAAATTACAACTCAATTGTTCAACAATAGCTAAAGGAAAGACTAGATATAAAGATAACTAAGTAGAAAAGTAGAGTAATTAGTGCTAATTATCAAAGGATTAGAATAATGATTAGGAATATTGAAAGCTAAATCTCGGGTTTTTGTGTCTAGGGTTGTGTGTCCAAAATGAATTAGGAGAGGGATATGTATAGGTTGGTGGAATTGAGGGTTCAAAATAAGAAGGGAAGTTGAAAATGCGGAGTGGGGGTCCCAGCCGGCACACCGGCCACCGGTGGCTTGGACCGGCTGAGCCCCTCTGACTTAAAACTTGAGCTTTCTTCGTGTGAAATAGGTCTCAGCCGGTCATGCCGGCTGCCGGTGGCTTGGACCAGCTGAGACCATCTGCTATTCTTCCAATGTTTCGAGTTCTCTTTTGAGGTTGTAGAGTGCCCAGCCGGTAGGCCGGCCGCCGGTGGCCTAGACCGGCTGAGCCCCTCTGCTCCTCCTCCTTCATTTCCTTCTTCGTTGGGGATTTGTGGGGTGCTCAGCCGGCAGGCCGGCAGCCGGTGGCCAGACTGTCTGAGACCCATATTCCCTCTTCCTTCTCTTTCTTTTCTTCCTTTCTTCATTTCTTTCTTCTTCTTCCTCTTTTATTTCTTCCTTTCCTTATTTGCATAGAGACTGTTTCTTGCTTCTCATCCCGTCTCATTCTTTCTTCATTTCCTATAAAATGAGGCGGGAATTCATGATATGAAAGCAAAGCGTAATAATAACCAAAATGCAATAAAAGAGAATGAACCACATTTAATATATCAGTTACCCATTAAGTAAGGTCGAAATAGAAGAGAATGAAGAGGGGAATCAGTCTAAATATATTATATATCAGTTACCCATTCAATTCCAACAACAATTACCAACAATAAACCACATTTAATGCATTCTAAACATATCCAATCATTTGACAAGGTCAATTAAAGCACCTTAATGTCTCAACTCAAGTTCAAACATGATAAATAAGCATAATAATATAAAGAATTCATTTTCATTTGTTATAATCATTCAAAAGCTCAAAATAGCCAAGTGGACGTCATTTCCTTATACGAACTCCAAATCTAGAAATTCAAAAGCCTAAACCACTTAATTTTTCGACGCCGATCAATCTGTCAAACTTTCATAGCCACTGGGTTCCGTCCCGTTCCGGTACAAACCTGTTTCTGCCGATACGGGTGTCTCTGGTTTCATCTTACTAAAGCATATCAATACATGTAAATTTCATACAAGAACTTGAATAGCATGAAACAACCATAAACATGGGTAAAAATTCATTTCATCATCAACAAGGCACAACACAACAACTTTACCCAATTTCAATATTAACATGTAAGAACATGAATTCATGACACTAACTAACAAAACACTTATCTTTATCATAATTACTACCCTAAAACACATAAAGATGTCATACCGAGTAACCCATCACTGTTACCTCGATTAGCACTTCAAATCCTCGATTCCCAAGCTAATCATAGATGTACACGAACCCCTTGACCCAAAATTTTCAAGATACCTCTTTTCCCGATAAATAAAGCGACAAGAACCCAAAACCGAAATATGGTGAAAGACGGTCTAAAAATAAGGTTAAAAGTTTCGATCTTTTATTGGCTAGAAAGAAAGAGGATGGTGAGAGGATTCCGAAACATTAAACGGAATTGAATTACGTTAAGAAACGAAGAAGTTATGCCCTTCTTAAGTTTAGATCTAGAAAATGGGTTTTATAAGAAGTTGATGGAAATGGATATTTTATGATATGAAAATGAAGAGGAGAATGTGAGGAGAAGATTGATATAAAAATCGTCAAGTTTCGTTAAGAGACGGAGAAATGACATCCGTCTTAAGATTATAAAGTGATGGACTTTTAATGGTGTTTTGGTGTTTTTGTGTTTTAGGAAGATGAAGAAGAAGAGTAATGTTGCTGAAAAAATAAGGGGGAAGGTGAAGGGATAAGTGAGTGTGTTTTGAGAAGATGAATAATAGAAGGCCCAAATTTCATAATGGGTCAATTCACTTGGATTTTCGCGTAGAATCCGATTATGAACTCATAACGGACTGAAATGCGACGAATTCTACCCACTAGAATAAATTCTATTTAACATTAATTTACAGCCACGCAATCATAAGTTATCGACTTAAAATATTTTAACTAACAAAAGTAAAAGACGAATTCATAAAATTTACGACTTTAGTAAATTATTCATTATTATAAAATCTGGGGGTGTTACAAAAACGAAAACTCCTTTTTCATTTTCTATTTTTTATTAGGGTGTTACCGAGTTGTGTCGCCCTAACACTTCCCATTTTTTATATTTTATATTTTAGTTAAGTTTTTAATTTTTTAAATGTAACATATGCGTTATACTTATTACACACATATCTTTTCTAATTTGTATTATCAATGGCATTACGTAACGTTGATATTATGCATTTAGTATCTTACTTCTATTAAAATACAAACAAATACTCCATCCTCATGCGTCCACGTCATCGAATATTTAGCCAAATTTTATAGGCTCCTGGTTTTAGGAAAGTGAAAAGAAAACTTTTTTTTTTGAGATGTTGGCCCCCCACGTTCTTTGGTGGGATTTAATTCCGCTATTTCAAATAGAGCTGATCAACTTCGGGCCGGCCCGTTTGGCCCTACCCGTTTGGCCCGCTATTTAAGCGGACTTGGACAAGAAGAAATTAAAAAAAAAATATTTGACGGACGGGCCAAGCCCGGCCCGCTATTATTCGTGGGCGGATATGGACATGATGAAGAAGCCCATGGACAAGCCCGCCAAGCCCGCTAAACATAATAAAATTAAAAAATTATGCGTCATATAAACAAAAAGCTAATAAAGTAAAAATATACAACAAGAGTAAATGAAATAAAATTTGTATTAGTGATAAAGTAAGTAGTTATAACTTTTTTTATATCGTTACTTTTTTTAGAGACCTGTAACTTCAAAATAATCATGTTTAATTATAGAATTTGTATATGTTAAGTTGAGTTTGCGATGTTTTGGTTAATTCGAGATATATGTTAAGTCTACTTTAGACTTAGTTTTATTAAAAAATTAGTTTAATATATTTTACATTCAAGCCCGCAAGCCCATGGACAAGCCCACTAGCTTAAAATAAGCGGACATGGACAACCCTAGTAAGCCCGCTTAAGCGGGCTTGGACAAGGCATATTAGACCCGCTGGACATTTTTTCAAAGATAAGCCCGACCCATGTTCGTCCAAGCCCGCAAACGATCACCTCTAATTTCAAAGTTAATTTTTATCAAACTTGGTTTCCTAAATTTTAGGTAAACTAATTTCTTTCTAAACCTTTCCAAGCAATACATACATACATACACCAATCAATACACTTATACACATAAATGTAAATGAAATCATTAAAAATATTTTATCGGTTCGAATGTGTAACACCCGTAATCTTAGCCGTTATAATTTAATAATATTATATTAATATTAATTAGCATAATTTTAGATTTAGGATAAAACTTAGTTTTCCGTGTCTAATTTAGCAAATCCGAGTCCGTATTCAGACTCTACTCGGAATTTCATGTGGGTTACGCGTTGGGTCACATGTTGGGCCTTTTTCCCAATCTCTACTCACTCACCCAAAACTACCCACACTCACCTTTCCACTCAAAAATCTCAGCAACTTTCCCTCTTCTTCTCCCTCACCAAACCCTCAAAAACCCTAGCCACCATTGTTGAATAACTCAAGCTTCACATATAACTCCCTCATTCCTCACTCAAATCTCTTGATTTTTAGTCTAATCTTCCTCTCTTATCCTCCTCTACCTTGTGTGGTAATAAAATTACCATCTTTCTCATTTTCGATTTTTCCATCTTTCTCAAGGATGAATTTTATTCATCTTTTGTATCATTGTGTAGGTGGAGACCTTCAATACCCCGACAAGGATTAGTATCTCGTGGAGGAAGACCTAGAAGACGATTGAAGACGCAAAAAGGTAACGGTAAAGGGTTACTCGATATCAATTTACGTTTTTAATGCCTTAAATGTGGTTTTAGTAGAGAAAGATACAACCTTTGTTTGAGTTTCATGAGGAAACATACTTGTTGCCTATCATATGTGTGAATTCTACCATTCATGCTTTCTTTCACTAATCATATGCTAAGTAGTATTCAAGTGATTAATTATGCTCATTTAATATGTTGGAACTTGTGTTGGGCATTAAATATGTGTGGGCTTTACTTTAATTGATGCCTATTCAATGGTTGATGATGATTAATGTACATTTAATGTGGTCACACCCACCGGTTTTTCTCCAGTTTTTCTCCAGTTTTTCATCTAGCCTATGACCCCAGCCGGGTAGCCGGCAGCCTGTCACACCCACCGGCTGGGGATCCCTGTACATTCAATGTTGTTGTTAGTTGTTGCTGTATTGCCAGCCGGGTAGCCAGCGGCCGGTCCCCCTGACCGGCTGGGACCCCCTGTAGCTTATTCTCATTTTTTTTCCATATGACTTCACATGTAATAGTTTGTATGGTCTGTTTATCGTATAAACTTACGTAATAACATTAAATATTCATGTTTAGAATATATGTTATCTCATATGCTTTTATCACATGTTTTGTGACGGTTTTTGATATGTTCCCTCTTGAGTCGCCTCTACCTTATGTATTTGATTTGAGCACTAATTGTTGAGTGCTTTAAACTCTCATCTCCCGACTACACCTCATCCTCGTTAGACTGGAATGTCGGAGCGATGGAGTATATCTTTGATGCTTGTATGCATGTTTAGTGCGGATATGACGACGTTGTTGGGAGGTGAACGCAATGCGTTGATCGACCCGGCCGTCAAATGTTGTATCCTTGCGAGGTGGTGTCATTGCAAGTAGCATACTAGCTTGACTTTTGATTATAGATCTCTTTGTCTGCCTCTGCCGTTGGCCGTACAATCAGATTTAGGGTACTCGGCTTCTGTGTTTGACCGAGTCTTGGATGTGTGCACGTCTAGCCACATGTCGAATCTAGTACACGTCTTGTCTCGGGAGTCTGGCCAGGTTTAGACTAGGACCGTATTATTATCGTAGTCCTACCGTGAGGATTAGAGTCTTGAGTATACGAAACGTCTTATCGTATACGATTCAGGGAAACGTCTTATCTCGTGGACTTCCATTTAAATTGTATTGCTAGTTGTACACGATGCTAGTACGTGCCAATTACCGTGAGAGTATGGATGCTTATGTCTGATCAATTGATGAATTGTATACTTAATTGTTTTGGATGCCTATGATTGGTTTGTATGTCGAGTTCTGATCCTTCTCAAACATAATTCGCTAATGGTGAGATGCAAGCCCTTAGTGTTCTATATGGTTTCCAAGGGGAGTCTTCCTCGAGTCTTGTATTGCATGATGATTATGAATGATGGCTTCCTTTCCTTGAATATTTTCACTTTTATAATGCTATCCTCACAATCCGGCATGATATATGTATGATGGCATGATGACGTATGACTATGTGCTTACTTATGTACGTTTTGATGTGATATGGCTTGGAGAACCCGGAGTTACTCCCCATTGACTTTGGCGTTCATGTTTCATGAATGTACAGGTACAGGTCGGTGCTACATGGGGTTGAGACTAGTGTGAGCTAGCGAGCGTCGTTTCACGATGATCACCTTTACCGCTTAGACTCTTATACTTTTAGAGTAATTTTATTTTTGGGACCATTGTCTCCCTTGTAGTGATCTGTCGACCTTTTCGACACTACTTCTTTATTCGTTTATGTTGTATTTCGCCTTTTGATAACCTTTGCGAATCATTCCTTAAAAAGTTTTAAAAATTCTCTAATTTCCGCTGCAAGCTACTTGTTTATCTTTATGCTTTCGCGAGGGTTGTCACACTTGGTATCAGAGCAACCCTGCGACCGTATGGTGATGGAGGCAGTTGTTATACGCTTCTGGAGGCAGTTGTTACGCTCCATTGTGATCACCCACCTAGCGGGGGTGGATTCTGGGTTAGCGGTTATGCTCCCAGGCGCAACAAAGACGTTGCGTTCTTCAAGTGGGGGTGATTGTAACACCCCACGTTTGTGAAGAGGTCCATTGATAGGCTTAAATAACTCATATCAACAAAGTGCACTTTCTTTTCTGGTTATCCATGCGAAAGAACTCCACAGTTAAGTGTGCTTGGCTGGGAGTAGTCTTAGGATGGGTGACCTCCTGGGAAGACTCCCGGGATGCGCATGAGTGAGGACAAAATGTGCTGGAAAATACCCGTGTTGATATGTGTGTCATGTACACAGCCTGGAGAACTACCGCGAGTGACCGCTCCCGACCCAGGGTTTGGGCCGGGGTGTTACAAATGTGCTTATTAGGCCATTGGACAAAACATTGAACCGCATCTGCCAGAATTTGAAGGTCGTCACGGACTGAGACAGGCAGTTGAAGCGTTTCATAGCCCTTAAAGGCTTGATTTATCTCCACTTTTCTATGATTCGACAAAAGTGGTACGCCATGAACCAAGATGTTTTCCGCTGATTTATTGGGCATTATGTCTACGAAACCCCGGGTAACACGAAAAACTTTCTCGGATGAAGGGTCGGTGAGAATAACTACCTTCCTTTTTATGGCCTGTAGAATACACATTATTAATTAAATACCAAAATATAATAGAATTCATAAATGATCTACATACCTATTACAGACTTCATGCATACCTTACCGAAAACTGGCCCCTCATTTGAAGGTGATGGGTCATCCGTCTTCTCAGTCGTCATCTCAAGTTGTATCCCCTGCTTATTGTTTTGGTTGCATGTTCTTGTTTCTGCTTATGCTGTTGCTGTTTCTGCTGTTACAGTTGTTCTGCTGTTTTTTATTCACAGGTTTGGACTGTAATGTAATCTCTTTTAATTAAAATTTTTTTTATTAAGAAATAACAACGGTTATTACTGAATACAACCGTTGTGATAGAGTAATGACAACGGTTCAGACATACCCGTTGTTATATATTTTGACCCTATTTGCGCCAATATGAAAAGTCTAATAAAGAAAATGACAACGGGTCCTTTGTTAATAATGGTTGTCATTACTCTATCACAACGGTTGTATTCAGTAAAACCGTTGTGGAAAGTAATAACAACGGTTTTATACAGTAAAAGAGATTAAAAGAGATTGCATTACAGTAACTGCATATTACCACATTAACTGCATTGACTGCATAGGAAACATATATACATTCACACATTGACTTAATCAATAACTGCATGTGAATGTATAGTGGTTTTGGGAAATGTAAATGCATGTGAATCAAAGCTATAATTAATGTCTGAATCAATAACTGCATGTGAATCAATAACACCAATCAATAACTCTCTATAAGTACAACCTCATTACAAGGCTATCAACCATACAAAATTTCACAACTACAAAATACTAACAGTTTGCATTCCCTCAAAATTGCTGCTATAATGTCTGAAACGTTTACGAAACCATATGCTTGCATCATGGTCCAAATGCCTGCTCATATTGAGGGTGGCTACGTTGTGTGTAAAAGCTACAAGAAACTCCGTGATACGCTTATTCAAAATTGCTACTTAATCAAGAAGATGAGGCCAATTTGGCATGGCATGCACTTTTATGGGGAACTCGTTTTCGAGTTTGGGATGACCGATGCTCATCGTGCGTCCGCATTCAAACTGGCAAGAATGTTTGACAAGGCAGGGCATGGGCGAAAAGATTGGATTGAGAGCACGGACCACCAGCCTGGGCCATATCTATGGGTGGCTACCCAACATGACCGTCACCGCTTCCCAAATTGGGTCGACTTCGTTGAAGTGACCCAAGGAGAGCGGTATGAAGGGATGGTTCTGTTCGAGGCTGAGCCGATTGATACATATGCTCTAGCGGTGGCAGCTATCCGGGAGATTTACCCTGACTCAATTTAGTGGAGTCCCCTTACATCAGTTTGTTGTTGTTGTTTGGTTGTTTTGGCATCGTTTGAACTTATTTAATAATATTAATGAAAGTGAAAGTGATTTTGTGTTTAGATTGATACGCTAATTGTTGTTTGACTTAATAATGAAGTAATTAAACCAAATTTTAGGTTAAAACTAAATTTAATAATGGTCATAAATTCAATAATACACTAATTCACAAATTCAATTCAAAGCTATTCAATCAATAAAGCAAAATTAAAATTGAACAATTCAGCAAAATTATAAGCCAACTAATTCACAAATTCAATAATAAACGACATTCAGGAAATCCACAATAATTAGAATTGAACAATCTAGCTAGAAAAACTTAGTAAGAAATAGTTAATAAAAATAATGCCTGATTAATTAGAAATAGCAGACGGTGACAACAGTGACGGAGATGATGACAGACAGACGATGAGGGAGTATGTTTTAGTGTTTGTGGTTTTGTGTTGCAGTATGATCGCTTTGTGTTTGTGTTTGTGTTTTTGTGTTGCAGTACAATATTATTAGTGTTGTCTGTTTTTGTGTTTTTTTCATCTTTATTAACAAATATTGACAACGGTTATTATAAACGAACTGTTGTGATAGAGTAATGACTACGGTTAAAGTCTACCCGTTGTTATATATTTTCACCCTGTTTGCGCCAATATGAAAACTCTAATAATCACAAGGACAACAGTTCGTTATTTAATAACCGTTGTTGAAAGTAATAACAACGGGTATATTAAGTAAAACCGTTGTTGTTGCTTAACTTTATTTATTTTTAATTATAAAAGAGATTGCATTACAACTGTAACAACAGAAACAACAACAACATAAGCACTATATACTGCAATAATAATCCGCAGAAACCAAAACATGGAGATTGTATACTGAATGACCAAAGCTAATACCTCACATTATAAACCACCTCAGGATCGGGGACGTTTCTTGCCCGACATAGTTTCTTCGTTAACCCAAATACCTTCACCATGATCATCATGCATATAGATGCTTTCAATGTTATCATGATCAGTGTCAACATCGTCGAAATAAGATACAGTGGTAGAGTGATCCATTCCCTCAAATACGACATCCTGATCATTATACCCACCATTATATGGTGCACCCCATCTACTCCTTATATATAGTACAACAGACCACTTCTTATCCATAGGATCGGTGACATAGAACACTTGTTTAGCTTGGGATGCCATTATGAAAGGATCATCCTTATTATTGCCAACCTTATCCAAATTGACCAACGTAAATCCCATTTTATCCTTTCGAACACAATTGTTGTTGTTATCAACCCAGTTACATTGAAACAGAGGTATTGTGAAATCAATGTAATCTAATACCAATATTTCTTGAATAATACCATAATAAAGGCATTTTCCCCAAATAGGTTTTTTTATCTTTTGAAGTAGCAAAGTGCATTGCCTCAAATTCAGAACTCACACCACTATTTTGCATTGTGCTCAACTCATCTTGCTCGCGGGTGTAAAAAGTATATCCATTAATAGCAAAACTGCTGAAAAAAGTGGCCCTGGCATTTGGACCTAAACCAAGACGTAGTAACCTAGGAGAGATGTCATCACCATACAAATTCTTATACTCCAAGACAATATTCCTAAGCCACTCTCCAAACGTCTTCTTATGATCGTTTGCAATCCACATCTCACTCTTTTTTGGGTGTTCGTATTTGAGCTCATCTTTGTGTTGTTGAATATAAGGTTGCACCTCATCTTCGTTGTTTAGCCCATACGTATGTGTGTAATATCAGGAGCCAATGAATTTTGTCTTTTCACGTTCTTTGTCTATTCACTTTCCAAAAACCAGGAGCCAATGAATTCAGGCTAAATGTTCAATGACATGGACGCATGAGGATAGAGTATTTGTTTGTGTTTTAATAGAAGTAAGATACTAAATGCGTAATATCAACGTTACGTAATGCCATTGATAATACAAATTAGAGAAGATATGTGTGTAATAAGTGTGACAACCCTCGCGAATGCGGAAATATAAAACAAACAAGCATGTGAATTATATAGCGGAAATATGAAGTTTTAAAAACTTTTATACATGCAAGGAAAGAATACGAGGAGTGTCAAATATTACAAACTAAAGTACGAATT